>JAJIBD010006333.1:0-46298 GCA_021461705.1 Cryptotis parvus | reverse complement strand
CCTGGGGCGTGGTAGAGCCCCAGGTCTTGGCAGAAGGTGGAACTACAACCCCCAGAAGTCCGAGCAGAAGTGGGAAGTAAACGGGACATTTTGAACTCTCACACCGGCCTGTCTCTGCCTCAGGTATTCTCCTGGGGTGTGCGGCTGGCCGGGCGGGCGCCACTCACGCTGCTGCTTATTAATACAAAAAACTAGGAAATTCAAACCAAGGGAAGGTAATACCCTCAAGAAAAAAGAAACAGTACACTAGAGGAATCTATCCCTGAACACCACAACACCATGGGGGAAACAACGCAGATCCCCAGCTTGAAGAACAAATGAAGGAATTGACCCTGAAGACTCAAAAAAGAATACAGTTGTGCAATATCTCTCTGACAATGAAATTAGAGAAGAAATTGGTAGGATGTTTAAGGAGCTCAACGAAAAAATGGAGCAGATGTCCAATAAAATACAGGAAAACATAAACGAAGCAGTTGAAAGGGCAGTCAATAAATTACGGGAGGAAATGAGAGCAGAAATGAGAACCATGGAAATAGAAACATCATCACTTAAAAACTCAGTAGATGAAATGAAAAACACAATAGGGGCTCTCAACAGTAGGATGACAGCAGCGCAAGAGAGATTCGGTGAGACTGAAGATGAGCTGCAGAAAGCAATCAGAAAACTACATAAGATGGAAAAAGACCAGAAAATGGATCAGCAATGGAACAGAAAACAATGGGATGAAACCAGTTGGAACAACATAAGAATCATCGGCGTCCCAGAGGGACAGGAAAGTAACCCCAAGGAAATTAAAACAGTTAAAAACATCCTGGCTGAAAAGTTCCCCGAGTTAAAGGGCGAAGGCATCCAGATCCAAGAAGCCCCATGCATACCAGCAAGAAGAGACCCCAATAGAAAGACCCCAAGACACATCCTAGTCAAAGTAATGGATGCCACAGACAGAGACATAATTTTTCAGGCAGCAAGATCAAAGAAGGAAATTGTATACAAAGGAGCATCCATTCAACTTTCAGCAGACTTCTCAGAAGACACCCTCCAAGCCCGAAGGCAGTGGTGGGATATAGTAAAAAACTTAATGAAATGAATGCCTCAGCAAGAATTCTTTATCCAGCTAAACTCTCACTCAGATTTGAAGGACAGATATACAACTTCTTGGATAAACAACAGCTTAGGAACTTTGTAAAATCAAAACCAACCTTAAAAGAAGGAGTGAAAAGATCTACTATAAGACGAGACATAACCCAAAAAGAACAACCAACCTATACAGAAAGATGGCACAAAATTCCCATGACAATGATCTCTCTCAATGTCAATGGTATAAATGCACCAGTTAAGAGACACAGAGTGGCAAAATGGATCAAAAAATTTAATCAGACATTCTGCTGCCTTCAAGAAACACACCTGAACAATCGGAGCAAAGACAGGCTCAAAATAAAAGGCTGGAAAACAATCCTTCACTCAAACAACCCATCCAAAAAGGCTGGGGTGGCCATACTGGTATCCGACAACATAGACTTCAGGCTGAAGAAGGTCAGAATGGACAGTGAAGGTCACTTCTTAATAGTCAAGGGATGCATATATCAGGAAGAAATCATGCTATTAAACATATATGCACCCAACGAGGGGCCAGCAAAATACCTAAAACAACTACTAATAGACTTCAAAGAAGACATTGACAGCAACACAATTGTAGTTGGAGACTTCAACACTGCTCTATCAACCCTGGACAGATCAACAAGATTGAAACTTACCAAGGAAATACTGACCCTAAAAAAGAGATGGAAGAAAGAGGGCTGGTAGATATATACAGGGCATTTCAATCCCGAAAATGCTGAATACACTTTCTTCTCCAGTGCACATGGAACATACTCCAAAATAGATCACATGCTGAGCCATAAATCATACCTCCATAAAATAAAGAAGATAGAAATTGTGCCAACTATTTTTTCAGACCGTGATGCACAGAAAATAGAAGTTAATTGTACACAAAAAGGGAGACCAGTACCAAGTACCTGGAAACTAAACAGCTCACTGCTGAACAACCAGCAAGTCATAAAAGAAATCAAAGAGTAAATCCAAAGATCCCTGGAAACAAATGAGACTGAAGACACGAATTACCAGAATTTGTGGGATATAGCAAAAAAGCAGTGTTAAGAGGCAAGTTCATAGCTCTTCAAGCATTCATCAGAAAAGAAGAAAATGCCATCATAAACAGTCTGACTTCACAACTTAAGATCTTAGAGGTGATCAAAAAAGGAGCCCAACCCAAGCAGAAAGAAAGAAATAATAAAACTTGGAGCAGAAATCAATAAGATGGAAAGTCAAAAAACAATCCAGAAGATCAACGAAACCAAAAGCTGGTTCTTTGAAAAAATAAACAAGATTGACAAACCACTTCCAAGGCTTGTAAGAAAAAGGAAAAGAGAGAACCCAAATAAATAGAATCAGAAATGAAAACGGGGACATCACAACAGAAACCACAGAAATTCAAAAGATCATCAGAGATTACTATGAGAGCCTGTATACCACGAGACAAGAGAACCTAGAAGAAATGGACAAATTCCTGAATTCCTATAGCCTCCCAAGTCTGCAACAAGAAGATTTGGAATACCTCAACAAACCTATCTCCACTGAGGAAATAGAATTGGTAATCAAAAGTCTCCCCAAACACAAAAGCCCAGGTCCAGATGGATTCACCAGTGAATTCTACAAAACCTTTAAAGAGGACCTACTCCCAATTCTTTTCGAGCTCTTCCGGCAAATTAAAGAAACAGAAACACTCCCAAATAGCTTTTACGAGGCACATATCACCCTGATACCCAAAGCAGACAGAGATGTCACAAAAAAGGAAAACTACAGACCAATCTCCCTGATGAATACAGATGCTAAGATCTTCAACAAAAATACTAGCAAATAGAATCCAAAGAGTCATCAAAAAGATTATACACCATGACCAAGTGGGATTCATCCTGGGAATGCAAGGATGGTTCAACATCCACAAGTCAATCAACATAATACATCATATCAACAAAAAGAAAAATAAAAACCATATGATCATATCAATAGATGCAGAGAAGGCATTTGACAAGATTCAACACCTGTTCATGATAAAAGCTCTCCGTAAAATGGGGATTGAAGGAACCTTCCTCAAGATAATCCAGGTCATCTACTACAAGCCAACAGCGAGCATCATTCTCAATGGGGAAAAACTGAAAGCCTTCCCCTTAAGATCAGGGACAAGACAAGGCTGCCCACTCTCACCACTTCTATTCAATATAGTACTGGAAGTACTTGCCATAGCAATCAGGGAAGAAAAAAGACATTAAGGGCATCCGGATAGGAAGGGAAGAAGCCAAGTTATCACTATTTGCAAATGAGATGATATTATACCTGGAAAACCCGAAACTCTCTACCAAGAGGCTCTTAGAAATAATACATTCCTATAGTAGAGTGGCAGGGTACAAAATCAATACCCAAAAAGTCAATGGCCTTCCTATATGCAAACAGCAAAAGAGAAGAAAGAGACATTAAAGAAACTATCTCATTCACAATTGCGCCACAGAAAATCAATACCTAGGAATCAGTTTGACAAGGAAGGTAAAGAATCTCTACAAAGAAAACTACAAAACGTTACTTCAGGAAATAAAAGAAAGACCTGAGGAAAGGGAGACACATTCCCTGCTCATGGATTGGAAGGATTAACATTATCAAAATGGTAATACTCCCTAGAGCTTTATAAAGATTCAATGCGGTCCCTATAAAGATACCCATGATGTTCTTCAAAGAAATTGAACAAACACTCCTTAAATTTGTATGGAATAATAAAACCCCACGAATAGCTAAAGCAATCCTTGGGAAAAAAGAAGATGGGAGGTATCACTTTCCCCAACCTCAAGCTCTACTACAGAGCAGTTGTAATTAAGACAGTGCGGTATTGGTATAGAGACAGACCCGTAGACCTATGGAATAGAACTGAATACCCTAAAACACACTCACAAATATACAACCACTTAATCTTCGATAAAGGAGCAAAAAATATTAAGTGGAGCAAAGAAAGCCTCTTCAACAAATGGTGCTGGGAAAACTGGGCAGCTACGTGTAAAAAATGAACTTAGACCTCCTTCTAATGCCATGCACAAAAGTCAGATCAAAATGGACTCTAGATCTCAACATCAGACATGAATCTATAAGGTACATCAAAGAAAACATAGGGAGAAACGGCTCTACAACATCGAAACGAAAAAGTATCTTTAAAGACGATACACCACTGACCAAGCAAATGGAAGCAAAGATAAACAAATGGGATTATATAAAATTGAAAAGCTTCTGCACCTCAAAAGAAATGGTGACCAAGATACAAAGACAATCCACAGAGTGGGAAAGGATATTCACCCATTACCCATCTGACAAGGGGTTAATATCTAGGCTATATCAGGCATTGGTAGCACTCCACAAGAAAAAAACCGCCAACCCGATCCAAAAATGGGGAGAAGAAATGAACAGAAGCTTCCAAAAAGAAGAAATTCGAATGGCCAAAAGGCATATGAAAAAGTGTTCTTCATCTTTAATCATCAGGGAGATGCAAAGCAAAACAACAATGAGGTAAAATCTCACACCACAGAGACTGGCACACATCCAAAACAGCAAGAACAACCGGTGCTGGCGTGGATGTGGGGAAAAAAAGGGACTCTCATCCACTGTTGGTGGGAGTGCCGGCTGGTCCAGCCCTTTTGGAAAACAATATGGCCATTCCTCCGAAAACTAGATATTGAGCTCCCATTTGATCCAGCAATAGCACTCCTGGGAATATACCCGAGAGACCGAAAAACACATAGCAGAAATACTATCTGTACTTCTTTATTCATCTCTGCGCTATTCACTATAGCTAGAATCTGGAAACAACCTAAATGCCCGAGAACAGAGGACTGGCTAAGGAAACTGTGGTTCATCTACACTATGGAATACTATGCAGCTGTCAGAAAAGATGAAATTATGAAATTTACCTGCAAATGGATGGACATGGAGACTATCATGCCGAGTGAAATTAGTCAGAAGGAAAAGAACAGATATAGAATGACTGCATTCATTAATAGGATATAAATAGATACCAGTGTTTTACTAAATGTGGGAAATGGTAATGGCAGATTAAAACTCACCATTGAATATACACAAAGAGACTTTAGTGATAAACTCTAAATATCTGCAGGGCTAGCCACAATGTGTAAAAGTAGAGGGAGAGAGAGATGCAGAGACAGAAAGAGAGACAGAGAGAGAAAGAGAGGATACTGGGGTACCTGCTTTTGAGGCAGCCTGGGGGGTGGGCGGGAGGGGTGGTGGAAATGGGGCACTGGTGGAGAGATGGGTGCTGGTATACTGTACTACCAAGAACCTATTATGAACACCTTTGTAATTGTATGCCTCATGATGGTATAATAAAAAATTTAAAAAAGAAATACTAGTCACTAAATATCAATTGGATCTAAAACTATCTCCCTGCATGTTCAAAATAATCAGTGAGCTCAAAATTCCAAAAACAGTTATATATATCCATCAAAATTATACAAAGTCTTATATAACTTTCCCCTTGCTTCTGCTTTATCATATCTTCAGACTTGCATTAACATTTCCCATTGTATTACATAGTTATAAATAAGTTCAATTTCAGTGGGTGCTCCATAAATATTTGCTGAAATATTGTGGTATTATAAATTAAAATGAAAAAAAGAATTTCAAAATTTTATGTGTAACAAAAGAACTAGATTCATTCTAAATCTCAATGAAGATATTTAGATGCAGAGTAAACACAGTAGGCACACAAATTATAACAGTTGAAATAAATTACACAGAAATACCTGTGATCAACCAGCTCATGTATCGTATAACAAGTTAGCTGCTATGCAATAATCTTGTGTTATTGAAATTGGTAAAATTTACTTATTATATGCAATGGGTTTCTAAAAAAATATTTCTCTTTCCATTAGCATTTCATTTTCAGCATTTGCTTGTCAGTAAAATCGTCAATTTACTAATGTAACTTATCATCATAGACAAAATTGAATATTCATGCCTAACTCAAATCGCTGTTATTTTGGCCTGTTGCATTTCTTTCCCCAGATAATTAACCCATCATTTGTACAGAAAATTTGTTACATGTTTTCCATTTATAGTATTTCCTTCCCTTCAATCTTTCTTGGTACATGAACTATAAATTTGGTTAGAAATGGTTAAGACTATTACTGGGGGGAAAAGGATAAAGAAGTTAGCTATGTTTATTTCATCCATTAAGCCACTCTCCATGTTTTTGACTTCTGCTAAATATTCCTAGGAATAAAACTTAATTCAACTACCTAATTATTCTTAATTATTATTATGATACATTGAATTATAATAAAGAATTGTATTTAAAGGTCAAGGCAAATTATTCAGTGTAAGTAACTTCTATGCGTACAAACAGGATGCGTGGTTGGGATGTCATATTACCAAAAAAGTGCAACTGCTCTCTAGGGATCAGAGAGTTAGTGCAGGGCTAAAGGCCACCTATACCTTGCATGTAGCCAACTTTGATTAGGTCCCTGGGTTGGACCAAATATGAATCATCAAGTACCTTTAAGAGGGAATGGAGAGCACAAAGCCCTGAGTACCATCAGGTACAGGTAAAAAACTAAAAAAAGTGAAATAAAATGTCCACTGCTTTTTCTTTTCTTTTACTTTCACTTTTTTTCTTCCTTCCTTCCCTTCCCTCCTTCCTTCATTCCTTCCTTCCTTCTTTACGTCCTTCCTTTCTTCCTTCCTTCCTCCCTTTCTTCCTTTCTTTTTTCTTTCTTTTTTCTTCTTTCTTTTCTTTCTTTCTTTCCTTTCTTCCTCTTCCTTTCTTCTTTCTCTTTCTTTCCTTTCTTCCTGTCTTCCTTCCTTCCTTCCTTTATTTCACCTTCCTTCCTTTCTTTCTTTCCTTTCTTCCTGTCTTCCTTCCTTCCTTCCTTTATTTCACCTTCCTTCCTTTCTTTCTTTCCTTTATTCCTTCCTTCCTTCTTTCCTTCCTTCCTTCCTTTCTTTCCTTTATTCCTTCCTTCCTTCATCTTCCTTCCTTCCTTCCCTTCCTTCTTTCTTTCTTTCTTTCTTTCTTTTCTTTCTTCCTTTTTTCCTTTTTCTGGTTGGGAGGAGGGGTAGCTACACCCTGTGGTATTCAGGGCTTACTCCTGATTCTAAGCGCAGGGTTTTCTCCTGGCATAGCTAGGAGGACCATATGTGGTGGTGGCAGGGATGAAACCCAGGTCAGCCACATGCAAGGCAGATATCTTACCCTATATTCTAATTCTTGGACCTCTTTTACTGCTCTTTCCACTGTATTATTGTAAAAAAAGATAATAAAAATATATTTAAACATCCTATGCAGGTAAAATAAATTCTTTGCAGTATTAGATTTTAAAACTCTCCTATTAATAAAGTTCACTAGGCTTAGAGAGAGATGGCTGAGGTTGGTTTGAGAATTATTGAGTGACGATTAATAAAATGAAAGACTTAAGTCCTACTATATAAAAAATATTATCCACAATAACTTGTATGTAAATAGTATACAGCACAAGGAGTCACCATTAATTCATACTTACAACCCCGAGCTGGCATGTTCTAGTCCAAATTATTGTTAATATTGAATATCAATCAGGAGCCTTTCTACCCTGTGGCTTCTCCAAATAACTCTCATAGTAAGTCAACTAGTAAATATTGAAGTATAACCTGAAATTATATGTATGCCTTTGATATAATAAAAAATACAAAGGAAGAACTGGATTAAATAACACATAATCATGCTATGGCGTATTCTCTATTTTATTGTTATTTGTATTAAAATTCTGAAGTATGACACTAAATATTGATATTGCATATGTTTAAGATAAGAACCTCCTAGATATTACTTACAAATCAACTATGTAACCACTCCATTAAGTTTTCATAGAAATTCAAAATGAAATAATCTATTATAAAAATAACCATCTTCTATTTATCTAAGCCACAATGAACATAAAAGTCCCTAAACTCACTCTGATTCAACTCAATAATGAAGTTATCCCAGGAGCATTCACTTTAGCTACTTCTCCATCCAAATGCAACTCACTCCAGCCACATCCCTCCTAAACAGGTGAGCTGGTTTGTATCCTGTCGGTCTCCCCATGTCTGCAGAAAGTTTCCCTTCTCCCTTTTGTTCCTTAAGCCTAGTTGCTTCACAACAATACCAGTTTTCACCTCAGCTCATTTTCAGATGTTCTCCCCACTCAACTGTGGACTCTGTGGATGTTTTATGCAATTTAAGAACATTTGGTGGGACCAGAAAGATAGTTTGATATCAGGAAACCCTGAATTCCACTCCCTGGCATTTCATGGTTTCCTTATCACGTTATCCTAAACATCATATCATCAGACCTGTCGCACCTGTGTGAACGTTACTGAGAATATCTATAGGCACAAACATAACAGAGGGAGAGAGAGAGAGAGAGAGAGAGAGAGAGAGACCTGGAAGAAAGTAGGTGTGGCTTTTCATTTTTAAATGAAATATTTTGTCTTTTTCTTTTTTATTTCACCTTTAGGGTTGAAACTTTTCTTTTGAATAATAATGGAAAAATCTGCTTTCAATGATCATGATTTATATATTACCTCTTACTATGGCCCTAGTCAGACCAAACATGGTGCAGAATGCAGATGACTATGCGCAAGAAACTGTACAGAAGAACAAAGGAAAACAAACTCTGTCCTACTATAGTATAGATTAAGGAAAAGTGTTCCTTGGTCTAAAAAATTTACTTGAAAGCTAGCCTCATTAATGTCAATTCACCTAAAGGGGAGATAAATCAAGAGTCAAACAATAACCTAGTATCTTATGGCTGGAAGGTGTTTGACTAAGATTGAACACCTAAAAATACCCTTCAAGTGTCTTTCAGGCAAGAAAATTACTTGGGTGAAGATCAGACATTTGAGAGGAGGCTCATCATTAATGGTTTTCATTTGCCAGCATACAGTTGGGCAAGGTGCTCTATGAAGGGTTGAAATGGCATGACTCTAGGAACTGAAACATTACCAAAGAATTAATCAAATAGATAATAAAGATCAAAAGGCTAAATGACAGGCCTGGACCCGGTCAAGGTTAAAAGCAAAAATTACTACTCATAGAAAAATGAGCAAATGTAAACTTCACATTGCATTTGAAAATCAAAGCAGTCTCAGAAAATTTAACAATATCCACAGTAAAGTGATGGGTTAACAATCTACACTTTCAGGGGAAAAAAAAAAAAGAGGCCAAAATAACAGTGATTTGAGCTAGGCATGAATATTCAATTTTGCCTATGATGAGAAGTTACATTAATGATGTGAGGATTTAACTGACAAGCAAATGCTGAAAATGAAATCCTTAATGGAAAGAGAAATATTTTTCAGAAACCCATTGCAGATAATAAGTAAATTATTACCAACTTCAATAAAATATGATGATGAACATGCCACCCTTTCATGTCTAACATTAGGCATTCCCGAACAATAGAGGTTTCAGCAAGATGAGCACCTTTTCATATTGCTCCTTTTATTTTTAAAGTATCCACCTTTCCTTGAGATTTCTTTCAGCTACTAATAAAAGAAGAGTTGTTAGAGGGTTTTAAAGGCATTCTTTACTTTTTAAAAGGCAGGGCTAGGAAGTCAAATTTTCCCTTCCCCCACTAACAAATGATTTTTAAACTTGTATATAATTATGGTTTGGGGGCATGTTAATGCATACATATGAACAATTTGTAGATTAAATTTTACCCCCAAAGATGGCCTTTGTACTACTACTACTACTACACTGTTAGCATAAAATAAAATTAATTTCATCATATTTAAAAACTAAGTATCCACTATATCCAGTTCATAGGTTCTATTATACTGTTCCATCAGCACAAGAGCTTCTTAAAGAAAGTGCTGTTTGAAAATCAGATTTTTATTCTGAATTTACAGTGAATTTTGCCTTTCTGGACGAAATGCCCAGAAGATTATTTATTTATTTATCAGCTAGTTGGGGGGGTAGAATATCACTTTTTTCATTCTTGCTGTAGTATTCGTCTTTTTCATGGTTAGAAAACAAAGTAAGCTATCAATTAAAAATCGAAAGACTCTTTCTGAAGACAAAGGAAAAGGAATTGGAGCCAGAGCAATAGTAAAGTTGGTTCGAACTTGCCCTGCACAAGGCTGACTTGTGCTCGATCCCAGAACCACACGTAGTCCCCCAGTCCCTCCAGGAGGGACTCCTGAGTGCAGAGTCAGAAGTAAGTCTGAGTATTGTCCAGTGTGACAAAAGGCCGGGAGGGGGTGCAGAAAAAGAAGGAATTCTGCAATTGAGGTGAGGAGCTAATTTCCAACTGAACTAAGCACATGAAAATGAGTTGGTCCAAAATGTAGAACCTTAAGGCCCCTGGGAGTCAGGAATTCCCAGGAACACTCTGACTGTACCACCACAAACGCTCAATAGTATCCAGTTAGAATAGAATGATCTTCCCTCTAAGAGAACCACCTCTTCAGTAAGAGCTTCAGGTGATTTAGATACTGGAAATGATCACCCTAATATTTCTACCTCAAAATACCTGGGGGAAAAGTCATTTGGAAAATTATTTATCTTCTTTTGATCTCTTATTGAGTTAATGTGACTCTAATAGCTCTGCTAAAGTTCAAGATGTCAATAACCTCAAAAATGTTATTTCAGTACTTAACTCAGTATTTAGCATAATAGTTCAGATGGGGCCTGAGCTGAAACTATGATTGAGTGAGAGTTTTCTGTTGTATACAAGTGTTCCTCTAGGTGCACTCTGGGAAGCACAGTTGAAAATGGCACTAGCCTTCTTTAAACCATATGAGATGTGGCTTCTGCCTGCTTGATTTCTGTCTACTCAGAGTTTTCTCTATCTTTTCATATATCTTAGTCATTCAGACAAATTTTGAAAGAAAAATGAGTGCCCCTATCAAAAATCAACTTGGACCATTGAATGAAATTGAAAAAAAATTGTAATCTTGTTTTTACAGAGATAAAAATTGAATTGAAGCAAGAAATGTTCATAGAAAGGTCTATTTATTTTTTAACACTGCACAGAATGTAAGAATAGTGTCTTCTAACTTACAACCCTTCACTTTCACTCAGTGCACTTATAGAAGCCACAGACCTGAGTTCTCGTCAGCATTTTTCATGCCCGCCTCCACCATTCTGCAGTTCCTTACCTTCGCTGCACAGTTTTGTCCTCTAAGAACTGCCTCATCTCAATCCACTCTCTCTTCTCCACCTGTTTTACTCTCCTAGACAGATGGTCTGGTTGTGAATTTTTTCTCCACCTCAAATTTCAGCCACTACTATGACCACCACCATATTCTTTATTTTATAAATATTTTATTATACCACTGTGAGATATACAATTACAAGATGCTCTTGTTTGAGTTTCAGTCATACAGTGTTCCAGCACTGGTGCCCATCTCCCACCACCAATGACCCCATTTCCCTCCCCTTCCCCCAGCCTGTCTCCATGGCAGGTTCTTTATCTCCTCTCTCTCTCTCTCTCTCTCTCTCTCTCTCTCTCTCTCTCTCTCTCTCTCTCTCTCGTCTCTCCCTTGCTTACCTTTCTTACACATTGTGGATAAATTTAGAGATTATCATGTGTATCTTTTGCCTATATTCAATACTCTGTTCTCGTTATCATCATTATCAGCACACTGTTGCCTTCTCTGTCTTACCTAGCCTCTGACTCCCACACATTTGTGGTATATCAGGTTTTTAGATAGTGCACTGGATGCATCATGGGAACCAGCTGTGTCTAGCTGTGGAGTTCTGACCTTGAGGATGCCTATGGTTTTTTGCACGAGGTTTTCCGACTTCTGGGAGCCTGGGGGAGCAGGCCAAGGAGCTAAAACCTGACCCCACCCCGAGACCCCCATCAACCTAGCACAGGGTGGCAGGCAGAGACTCCGCCCTGCACCTGAATACCGGTGTCCCACCAGAGCCCCAGCAGCAGTTCTGGGCCTCTGTGGAGGGAGCGGGTGAGGGTAGAGGTGACTCCAGCACAGGCTCCCTAAAAACCTGGTTGGTGTAGTCGCTGAGTCCCACATGCCTAGGCCTCAATTCGGCTTCTCTCTTGGGTCGGGCTGTGTCCATCTGTGGAGTCCAGACCTTGAGGATGACTGCACCACCATATTCTCAGTGGACCTCTAGATCCAGCTCATGAATCCATAAGAAATAAGACAGAAGTCCTTCCCAAATTACTAATTTTCACATATTTTTCCCATATTAACTTCACTATCCCTACACTTAATACAATCATTTTGTTTATTGAAAAAAGTAACCAAAATGACAAGTTCCTGGTGGGAAAGAGTTTATTATAGCCAATAGTATCATTCCCTAGTATTTTAATTAATCAAATATAGTACTAAGCCACCTGCACGGCAGAGCCTGGCAAGCTACCCGTGTTGTATTTGATATGCCAAATGCCAGTAACGATTACAGACCTCATTCCGGAATGGATTGAGGCTCTCTATGTTCCTGGAGCAAGCAGATGCCCTTGGGCTCTACTAGCATGAGACAGGACATACGGAGATGTTACTGGGGCCCGCTCGAGCAAATCGATGATGAATGGGAAGACAGACAGTGATACAGTACTAAGCCTCTGTTTTATCTTTCCATTAAAATTTTCCAATTAATGATCAACTAATTATAATTTAAATTTTATACTGACTAGGTTAATTCATAGGGTTACCAAATGCAAATAAGCAACAAGCTTTCTTCTGTAATAGAAATTGAGTTTTCCAGGTACACTGAAGGGGAAAACAAAAAAAACTTCACTCCTTAGGCTTGGTGATGATGCCTTAAACTAAAATGGCAAAAGATACGTATGGAGGATGAGAACAGTTTTATTTGCATAGTCTATGTGCATACCTGTAGGTGAAGTCAGTAATTATAAAGACTGGTTCAAATTTGAGTTTTATATTTTCACAAAGTAAAATAAATTATGGGACAGTAACAAGACAAAGAGATTTGGGCTTTTAGCTATGGTAAATTGTAGGGCTTTAAATATATGAAGGGAAATTAATGGAAGAAAAAGGTTATGTTAGTAAAATTTTCTTTTTACAGAGTTATGTGGGTGCCAACTTCCTGCCTCCTGTAATAAAGGTTGTTTTTTTCCTGGGAAAGAATAGAGGAAAAAGAGATTCCATCACAAAAGCAAATTTATGCTCTGATTTTAGATAAAAAAAAAGAGGAAGACAGAGAGTTTATCCTGTGTCTACTAGGCCTTCCTTTTCTTTTTAAGATAATATTATTTCCAAATTGATAGCTGTTGGTGTGGCACAAACTTATCAATTTCAACATGAATTGGAACGTGGAGGAAAATGATGCATGTTAGGAGCTGCAGTACTTTGAATACATCCTCCAGTCATGGGTCTAGAGAAGAAACCTTTTGGAGTAATGTCTCTTCTGCCAAAGTAAAAGAGGGAAAGCAGTTAGGATAGAGAAGAGCCCACAATAACAGTAAGAGTTGGAAATCATCACTCTGGACAAGAACTGAGTGCTAAAAGTAGATAAAGAGATATACATCATAAATTGTAACTCTATTGTAAACCATAATGGCCAGAAGGAAGGGGGAAAAGAGAGAAAGAGAGAGAGAAAGAGAGAGAGAGAGAGAGAGAGATCTACCATAGAGGCAATTTTGGGTGGTGGAAAACTAAGAATATTGGTGATGAAAACATACACTGGTGAAGGGATGGGTGCTGGAAACTTGTATGACTGAAACCCAATTATATTTTTTTAATTTTTTTTAATTTTATTATACCACTTTTAGACATACAATTGCAAGAAGCTCATGCTCGAGTTTTGGTTCTACAGTGTTCCAACACCCATCCCTCCACCCGAACCCACCTCCCATCACCAATGTCCCCACATCCCTCCCCCTTCCCGCACCCCAACTACTTGGTGGGTTATGTATATCTTTTCTCTCTTCTCTATCCTCCCTCCCGCCTACCTTTCCTACACATCGTAGAATGCAGTACATTAAAGGGCATAACTGTTTCCACTAGTTTGATGGACCACGTGGCAGCAAGCAGCCACGTGACTTAGGGGCCTCATGGTCAGCGCCCAAAAAGCAAAAATGACGGCTAATGTGGTGGGTGAGTCTCATCTGGCTGTTTCCAGGACCCCCCAGAGGTAATGGGCCAAAACCCAAAACCCATCTGTCCTCCTCGGGGCCTCATGGTCAGCTGAGCCAGGGAGAGCCGAGTTCCAGTTCGCCCAGCTGCGTCTGAGGCTCTGCATGCTCTGGCTGATCGCCCCAGGGCAGCTCCTGGGCGGGACTACCAGGCTCAGACAAAATGGAGAGGGGGAAAGAGTGATCCCAGCTCCATCTGACGAATTCCCAGTGATTCCCACTTCTGGGAGCTGACTACCTGGGTTCGAACTCATTTTGCTCTATTAATCTGGTCTTGAGGTCAGCGTCACTCCCGAGCAGGCTCTGATGTGCTGCAGAGTCCAGACAGTGAAAATGGCAGCTAATGTGGTGGGCAAGTCTCATCTGGCTGCTTCTAGGACTCCCCCAGAGGTGGTGGGCCAACACCCAAAACCCATCTGTCCTCCTGGGGGCCTCATGGTCAGCAGAGCTAGGGAGGAGAGCTGAGTTCCAGTTCCCCAGCTGCTTCTGAGGCTCTTCATGCTCTGTCTGG
The DNA here is from genome assembly GCA_021461705.1 of Cryptotis parvus. Lineage (NCBI taxonomy): Eukaryota > Metazoa > Chordata > Mammalia > Eulipotyphla > Soricidae > Cryptotis > Cryptotis parvus. The sequence continues at coordinate 31,589 of JAJIBD010006333.1, read as the reverse complement.
TCATCCCAGAGCAGCTCCTGGGTGGGGCTACCAGGCTCAGACAAAATGGAGAGGGGAAGGGTGACCCCAGCTCCATCTGACGAATTCCTGGTGATTCCCGCTTCTGGGAGCTGCCTACCTGGGCTCGAACTCGTTTTGCTCTGATAATCTGGTCTTGAGGTCAGTGTCTCTCCTGGGCAGGCTCTGATGTGCTGCAGCATCCGGACAGCAAAAATGGCAGCTAATTTGGTGGGTGAGTCTCATCCAGCTGCTTCCATGATCCCCCAGAGGTGATGGACCAACACCCAAAACCCATCTGTCCTCCTGGGGGCCCCCCATGGTCAGCTAAGCCAGGGGAGAGCCGAGTTCCAGCTCCCCCAGCTGCATCTGAGGCTCTGCAAGCTATATCAACCTCTCCAGTTTGATGCAAATAGAATGATCATTGAAGTGTACAAATGAGAAAGATCCTGAAAGGACCTGGTGCTAAAATACACTGAGTCTAAGATTTAACCACAGCGGCTGCTGCCCCGTGCCTGCACAGCCGTGGATCTAGCATCTCGGTCTTGCAGCGGTTGGCTGTGATGGCTGGAGTTCAGGGTCACACCCACTGAGCCTGGAGGCTGGGGACTGAGTGGGGCCCCCAATCCTTGCTCCGATTCCAGCAGGCGTGGCCACCTACATGGTGAGCAGGCCCTAGGAGCTATGTAGGACATGACCAGGCACTGGCCAAGCCTTTTGCTTTTCCCCCAGGAACTCCATTGCAACCCAATTATTAACAACTTTGTAAATGTACTTCATGGTGATACAATTAAAAAAATTTTAATAAAAAAAAAAGTAATGCCTCTTTATTTTAATTAATGTGCATATGAGCATATAAACCATACCTGATTGCACAAAAAAAACCAACGAGTTAAAACTATGAATCAAAAGATTAAATTCATGAATAATCCCTAAATTGTCTATCCTAGCACATCTGCTTGACTTGCGATATTTATCATTCACATGAAAGAGTTAAACAAAGGAATATTTGGAATTAAAATCTGTAAATAAAAATATGTTTTGCTCCACAAGTAAATATCAATTACTGTACAATTGTTTCTCTCATTAAATATCTAATCTAATGTACCTGAAAATGTCACAAATGAATGAGCAGCTCTTTCCTAATTATGAAAAATAAGAAAGCCAAATTTAGGAATGAAAAAAGAAACTTTTTTAGAAGAAGTACTATAGAAGAACTTAGATGATTTTTCACATCTCACCAGCAGAATTTTTATTATGTTTCTTCTGCTGAGTTAGGGGAAGAAGTGAGGGGTGACAAAAATATAAGGACACAAACTGAATAGTGAGAACTCAGTTCATTCTGGGCAAACTTTCAAAGCCAAAGCAGCTACAGGAGTCTCCAGCCTATTGCTATCAGCACTCTTGTATAACATACATTTCCTTTTATGTCGGGAACTAAGATTGGGGTAACATGAATATTTTTATTTTAGTCCCATACTTTTTGTGTATACAATGCTTCCTGTCAAATAGTTGAGCTATTAGTATTTTAGATGTAGCCTGTAACATTGTGCATGTCCTTTAGTTGACTGTCTGTACCAATGAATGGCACTGTTGTCAAAAAATGCCCCTTTGCCCTTGTGGTTAACATTTTACTCCAAAGGGTTTCTAAGGGTGAAGCTATTATATTTCTCTAGCTACTGTATTCACCCAATTAAGTCATGTTTTGGCGAAATGCCTAATAGAGGCAGGGTCAATGCTGAATTCAGATAAATATATTCTTTGATATCTTTATAAAGAGACTTTTATGACAAGATCGTATTGGTAACCAGCAGTAATACGACTGACAGTTATAAAATTAAAATAACATGGGTACAGATGTCATTTGATTTAAGTATTCATTTAATGAAGAAAATATTCTTAAAGTACATTTTCTTTTAAACAGGCCATTGCTTTTAACATGAACTCAGTTACACAGTCTATGGCAAAAAATTAACCTCTGTATAACATACTATATATAAACAAAAATGTGGTTACTTGTATAAAATCAAATGACTAAAAGAAAAAATATTCTTAGAAAACATTAATTACACCCTCAAATTATAATAAAAAACAAAATGAATATGGAACAAATAGTAAAAGAATATTCTTCAAAATTCTAAACCTTTCTCCTATCTGTTCCTTGATGGTTTCTATGGAAAAAGAGAATTCTAAATCTGAAATATTTTGCTTTCTGTAAACCTCAAAACACATCAATATTTACAGAAAATTTTTGACTTGTTTTTCAGATCAAGTTGAAGAAATTAATCTCATTAAGAACTTGGATATAGGACCAAAGGGAAAATACAGTACATAAGGAAGTGCTTGACTTCTAGGACCCTTTCCCCCAAACCCCACCAGAAATGATCCCTGAGTACAGAGCCAGAAGAAAGCCCTGAGGAACTTTCAGCAATTCCTTGGACAATTCCAGATCTTGGCATCCTTTGTCTTGAGGTCACAGTTTCTAGGATTTAAGCCCTCCCTCACTCCATGAGAAAATCAGTCTTCTTTTTTCAGTTTTTATATGCATTCAAAGTGTGTTAGCATAAGGAGGTTCATATTTTCCTTCCCTGGCCTTTTCTCCTACATTTTCAACCTTTCCAATAATTCCCTTGTAGGTCTACTTTCTTCCATTTTGATAAACATGTTTTAATGTAAAATCTTACCAATAACTATCATTTGTATCTATTCCTAATATTTTATTTTATTTATTAGAAGCTCTGTGGTTTACAAAACTGTTAATAAAGGTGTTTCATGCATACCACATTTTTTTTTTTTGCTTTTTGGGTCATACCCGGCAATGCTCAGGGGTTTCTCCTGGCTCTGCACTCAGGAATAACTCCTGGCTGTGCTCGGGGGAACCATATGGGATGCCGAGGATTGAACCCGGGCCGGCACAGGCCGGCTATGTGCAAGGCAAACGCCCTACCCACTGGGCTATCACTCCGGACCCTCATGCATACCACATTTTAACACTCCAACTTCCAGCAGTCTTTACTTCCCCCACCAGTGCTGCTTAGTCCCAGGTGTCAACAATCATTTATAGCTTGATGGTAGAGAATTTACCTTCTACCCTACACATTATCTATGCATATTTTGACAATTAAAAATATGTAATTTTGTTAAAGTCCTAGATATTGTGTTTTCTCCCCAATACTCATTCAATCAATTCCTCACTATTCAGTAACCATGCTGTTTTAATTTTGATATACCTTATTACTTAAAAGTATCAGAAACTATCACCTACAAAGCAATATAAAGCAAAATATCAGGAACTCTTCAGAATAATGAGCTCAGAGTCAAAAAGTAATCTTATCTATCTTGCTAAAAATGTTTTGAGATTTGATCCAACTCAAGCCTAAGTCAATTAGTTCCATACATTATGGGTGTCACATATTACAGGTCTCAGGAATCTTTTTGGATATGGAATAATATTAATTAGGATGTTCCAACCATAGGGATGCTCAGGATATGAGCTTTAAGATTATCAACAAATGAACAAGGGAATTTGGAATCACAGGCGTTCTGTGCAGAATATCTTAATAATAAAGTAAGAAATCTGAGAACAAATCCAGTACAATTCACCAAAGATTTTGGTTGAATCTACTTGACATGGAACTCAAATTTTAATGACCACCCTCTGAAGCTAATTCTAATGATCCACCTTATCAAAATAAATCAAGGAAACATCAGGAGTTTTGTTTTTAAATTTCAGTGGGGAAAATATGATCTTCAAGTGAAATGTGGCTTGTAATGCATGGTTAATTTTATGTTACTTTTATCACTTTTGCTTGTTCCTTTAGGGAAGAGGGGGAGTGGCGGGGCTACACCTGACTGTATCCAAGGGCTTTTTCCTAGCTCTGCATTCAGGGATTAGTCGTGAAATGATCAGGGATGCCTGGAATATGGGATACGAGGGATGCCGGGAATCAAATCCAGGTTTGCTGAGTGCAAGGCAAGTGCTTACTCACTATGCTACACCATCAGATTTCCCCCTAAGTGATTAATTTGCTACTGTTGTTGCGGTTTAGGCCACAGCCAGTGGTGCTCAGGAGTTTACTCTTGTCTTTGCACTCAGGAATCACTACTGGAAGACTCAGGGAACCATATGGAATGCAGGGGGTCGAACCCAGTATGGCCACATGGAAGGCAAACGTCCTACATGCTCTTATTCCAGCCGCTGAGTAGTTAATTTTAAAGAGATGTATGGACAGAAGAGGAAAGAGAAGAAAAAAAAAAGAAAATGGCATGAGAGGAGAGAAGAGTCATATGTGGCTTCCAAAACCTAATATATATACTATTTACCCTCTGCAGCAAAAGTTTGCCAATCACTAAATGTCTGAAGCATTCCAGTCTCAAACTAAGTCATTCTCCACTCTTTAAACACGTAAAAGAGTTTTTAGTACTTACAAAGCACTAAATATTAGATCCCATCAGCATTTCTCTGCCTTGGCTGTGATAATAAAACTAGCAAGTGAAGTATGTAGTGTTGCGTAAAATCACATTTTCTTGCAAATCAAAGCCACAATGAAGAATCACCTCACATTACTGAGAATAGTCAACACTCAAAAGACTGAAAATAAAAAAGCATTGATTGGGCAGAGAGGAAAAGAACTTTCATACACCACTGGTGGGAATGTAAGTTGTATAGTCTCTATGCCAAATGAGATGGAAACATCTTAAAGAATCTAAATATGGAAATAACATATGACACCTGAATACAACTCCTAGATATTTATTCAAAAAATATGAAAACTCTCATTTGAAAATAATACTGCATCCATGTTCATAGTTGTACTATTTATCATAGCCAAAACATAGAAACCATCTAAATGCTCTGCAACAAGTAAGCTATATAAATACAATGGAATACTTCTTCACTGTTAGAAGAGAATGATATTAATGCTCAGTTCTAAGTTGGCATTAGTACCCTCGACAATTATCAGCACACTGTTCCATTTTCTGTCTTACCTAACCTCTGACTCCCACACATTTGTGATAATTTCCACCTTTGACAATAGTCTGGAAGGGAAGGAAAAGAGAAAGAGATAGAAAGGGAAAGAAATAAAGAACCTGCCATGGAGGTGGGCTGGGGAAGGGGGAGGGAACCGGGACGTTGGTAGTGGGAGATGGGCACTGGTGGAGGGACGGGTGCTGGAACACTGTATGACCAAAACCCAAATATGAACTTTTAATTGTATATCTTTTTATTTGTATATTTCACGGTGGTATAATAAAATACTTTTAAAAAAAAGAAAGGCAAATGCCCTACCCACTGGGAAAAAAAGAATGATATAGTGTCTTTTTTCAGCAACATGGATGAAACTTGAGGTGATTATGCTCAGTGAAGTAAATCAGAAAGTAAAAGAATATTCCTTACAGACAAAATAAGGTTACATAAAGTGTTAAAAAAAGAATATTCCTGGATGGTTTCAACTCATTTATAAAACATAAGAAAAAATCTCTTAAACTCTAAGAAAAATATAAGTAATCAGCAGAAAAGAAGAGAAGAGAATGGAAAGATGTGGGCAAAGGAAGTCATTTTGAGAGTGTGAACGCACTAGAACTTGGTGGTGGGTGGGTGTGTGAACCGTACTCCCCAAATTTATAAAAGCATTACAAATCAATATATTCTATTTGTTTAAGTCATGGCTAATGTGATACTTGTTTTCAACTCTTTCCTTAGCCATTATGTCTTTAGTTTTGTAAGTGGGTGTGTATAAGAGAGAGCCAATTGTTGAAGCTTGTTTTATTTTTCCATTTCAACAACTATATAACTTTCTCATTACTGTGATTGGGTTTTTATAAACTGCCTTCAGCAGTATGTAGTCTTTAATTTCCTTAATTTTTTCCCTATAGGGTTTACCCCAGTGTGCCTCGCTGGGAGGGGTCAGGAGGGAGGGTGAAGAAAAGTCACCCCCAGCAGTGTTCCACACTCAGATTAATAATGAAGCCTGATGATACAGGGCTCATGTCTAGCAGTGCTGGAGGTCTGTGTAGCTCAGGAAATCAACCTCAGTGCCTCGTACATACCAGACATGCTCCATATCACTTTAACCATCTCCCTGACGCAATTTACTCCATTTCATCCGTTCTTTTTTTCTTCTTTTTCTAGTCTTCTTCCATGAGCTGAGTACCACTTTTTATCAAAGTTTATTATTTATTAATGACAACTTAATTTTGTCATTTTAATTATTACTGGGATTTATAATATACATAATAACCTCATTCTACCTTGAAATAAAGTAATTAAAGAAATATTTCCTTATTTATATAATTCCACAATTTTATATATGTATATGTAATAATTTCCCCTTTGTTTCAGTGATGGAATCAAACTCACTGCCTCACATACGCAAGCAAAATTCTACTGCCGAGCTAAATCCCTGGTCCTATTTGTCTTTTTTACCTATCAAAATATTATTGTATTATATTAGTTATGATCATTAACAGTAGAAATGTATTTCTGTAGACACCATCCTGATCACTCAACAGTCATAGAAGTTTGGGCACATTACTTAAACTTTCTATTCCTTAACATAAAAGTCACTTCACTGAATTAAGATAAAAGTTAAATTATTGTGTGTTTATGTATGTGTATATACTTTATATAGTACTAACACAAAGAAGACAAAATAATAAATATTATATATATTATAACTAAGCTCTATAGAATTTCAACATATTAAATACCAGACTAGATTCATTTTAATGTTAAAAATAAATGTTCAATGAATATTGACAAATATATAAAATAAATATTGTTTTCAACATCATAATCTTCTACTTACTAGTTACCAATGTCCTCACTAATATTTTTAGTACCTTGTTCTTGGAGAGTGATGGTTTAGGCCTGGTTGAAACATCCTTCATTGCCTAAACTTTGGGCCTAGTGAAAAGAACAATAAATACTAAAAAGTGCCTGAAAAAAAAAACTGTTCTGCTCCCTGACTTATTGGCTTAAATGTTAATCTACCACTTCTGAGAATAAGAAAAAATTCCCCAGAGCATTCTTTTTGACCTTTCTTCGCTTTCTTTCCTTTCTTTCCCTCTGACTTTATTTTTAGATGGATATCAAACAGGAAATTCCACTCCCTAAGAAATGGTAAATTTTGTAGCTAGAGATCAAAGGGTGAATTGGAGTCCATTGGGAGTTCAGTAACGGGAGAATGGACCAGAAGGTTGGGCAGAACAAAAATGGATGGATACTGGGTGAGAGGGAGACCATCTCTGTTTCCTTGTTCCCTAGTAGGGATAAAGTCATTAGCTTCCAATTATGCCTGAGGCTCAACTTTCAGAAAATAGACCAATTGATTTAAGGCAAAATTTAAGTCAAACATGACTGGTAAAACCTACAGAGCAGATATAGCCACAAAACAGTTCTAATGCCGTAGCACCGGAGGGATGAGGGTATGCAGAGTACTGAGAGACATAACAATGATTTGCCACTTACTGCTAAGTGTTGCCAAATGTGTTTTAAGTACCTCATATACTGGAAATACACTGCAAATTACTTTCCTTATGTTGTGACTAGGCACAAAGGCTTTTCCTTCTTTCCTGTTTATATTATTGATCGGCACATATTCAAATTCACCTCTTCTGCTTTGTAAAATGAATTGATGTATGGAATGTGTTTTATAACAGTCTGTACCTTTAGATCTTAAACCATAAGATGTCACACACTGTGACCTTTCTGAACAAATCCATCAGCCTAAGTGTAGATTAAAGTTATGAAACAAGGAAATACAGAATTTTATACAGCTAAAACTTTCACAAGCTATTTTTATATCTCAAAGATAGCATTATGTCATAATTGACTGAACTAAAGAGTCATCTGGAAGATCATTTTACAGGCCAATTTCACTAAGTCTCTTGCAAACCACTAACGCTCCTCGAAGGAGATTTGGAATTTGGGGGGGTTAGTATTTTTTGTACAAGCTTGCACATAAAGAGGTAAACTATTATTCCTATGTGCTGGGCTATCTCTTCGGCCCCCTATGCATTTCCAAACTGTTAAACTCACGTGCATGTTTAAAAACTATTCTACATATCATAAAATTCTTTTCTCAAAATAATATCCATACCATTATTATGTGATGATTACTATATAACTTTCTTAAAGACACTATGAAACTTTCTTAAGATTTTAATCAACTAAAATTAAGTTATGTTTGGCCTCTTGATTACATTGAACTATTTGTGAAAATAAGAGTAAATTGATATAGTAACAAATACTAAATTTGGGCCAGAGAGATAATACAACAGATACGCCACTTGCCTGACATTGAGCCAACTTGGGTCCAATCAGTAGCATGCATATAATCCTCCCAGCCCCTCTAAAGGTGACTCCTAACCTTTGAGCACATAGCAGGCCCTGAGCATCAGCAGATGTGGTCAAAAACTCGAAGTAAAATGCTACATTTATGCATAAAAACATTGACTTTCATCACAAGTAACAATGCAGAACAATCTATTGCTAGTAGTTTATTTCATCATTTCCAAACTTTCAGTATGACATAGAAACTTATATTATATTTTTAAGACAATAGAAACATTTTAAGTTTTCTTTTGTTACTAAATAAAATATTTGGATCAACTAATGTCTGATCTTATGGCCCTACATTCTTTCCCATCAAATGATAAAAAATAACTAAGTATCAAAACACAAAGTACAAATGATTATTTGTTTTTTAGTGTATCTTCCACCTAAGTTATGTAAAATAAAGAGTGGTCAGATGTGTATGAAAAAACTTGTCTAAAGATATAAACAAACTTCTTTTCTCAACTTTTTTCTTTCTAAATGTGCTCATAATCATAGGCGCTTGTCAAAAGGTGTATACTGAATACTGCATTTCACAAAATCAATTTAGCAACTTTTCTAGCACAAGAGCACCTTTTGAGAGAGACTTTGGGAGCTGTTAAATTATAGAATCTTATTTAATCATCATTCAGTACCTGTCAAATAATTAGTATTGTGATTATTTGCAAAATAATGACTTGGGGCCAAAGTGATAGTAGGGTAGTATATAGTAGGGATAGTATACACTAGTGATAGATATATAGTATATAGTAGTGATAGTAGGGTAGAGTTCTTGCCTTGATTGCTGCCAACCCAGATTCAATCCCAGTGCCATATATGTGGAGCATCACCCTGAATGACCTTAAAGCAGAGGGCAGGTATCAATCTTGTGCACAGCCACATGTGGCACAAACATAAGCCACATGTGGCACAAACATGTGGCACATATCAGCATCTGTGACTTTGCTATAAAAGAAAACCCACCAAATCTCTCTTCTTTACCACAAAAGTAGAACCCATCTTCCTTTTAGCACCACTAGGCAAAAGTAGCATTAACAAAATATTCCTGTATATATTACAACTGTAAATGTAATGAGTTTCATCAGTAAATGCTTAGTAAATGAGTAAATGAGTTTCATCAGTAAATGCTCAGTAAATCAGCAAATGAGTTTCATCAGTAAATGCTCGAGATGAGAGCCTTCTACTGAAAGTATACCACCAACACGGCAGAGTGTAACAAGCTACCCATGTTTTATTTGATATGCCAAAAAACAGTAACAATTATCAACCTCATTCCCATGACCTGAAAGAGTGGTTTGAGGCTTTTCCTGTTCCTGGAGCAAGCAGATGCCCCTGGGGTACACTTGCTTGCAACAGGACGTATGGAGATGTTACTGGTGCCCGATGGAGCAAATCGATGAACAACGGGAAGACAAGTGATACAAGTGATATTACAACTGAAGATATTGAGCTGAAAATTATTTTACAGTAGAAGTCTGGGTGTCAGAAGGGCCAAAACACACTACATATAAAATAAACTACATGCATACAGAGGAGAAGGAAACAATTATGAAATAGAAGTCCAGGAAAGATTATTCTGTATGACCAAGACTTATTACTGATGGCTTTCTGCCTTCCATTTCTTCAAATGTAAATTAAAGATAATGCCTTTCTTGCTGTGTTTCTGTGCAGGTGAGATGACAGGGAATCTGTACAAACCTTCCTCTTAAAGTTGATTCTTCCATCCAGTTCCAAAATTTGTTTCCAATTTCCCTCCCCACCAATCATTCCATAACTTGGAAAAATTAAGTTTGTTTACAAAAAATTATATACCCCCTATCCAGAAAATGTGAGCTTCCTGTAATTTGAAAACACCCTTTTAAAAATGTTTCTCTAAGATAAAGAGTCAAAAATATTTTTGAAGATTCATAAATCAAAAAGAGTATAAATATTTTCAAAATAACTGTCAAGCCTTGGAATTTTGACTCACAGAGTAGAAAATGAAAATGATACGCTAAAACAAATCACATAAAATAATACAATGAGCTTCCAATGATGAGTGGTATAAGGAAAGTCACAGGCATGACATAAAACAAGCCGAGGCCTGAAGAAAGCATGAGAAATGCTGTAAGCCCCCTTGCCCCCTGTTCTAATGGAGAAGGCATAAGGTCAGAAGTGAATGGGAGAAGGTGTCCATTGATAGAGCGATGGTATATAGGGAACTGTGTGGTCTCTAGGACTTCCCCTGTTCAACATCAAAATTCACCTATAGTTAATAAAGAGAATGTGGCTCTGTCCCTTGAGTGCCTGAGGAGTTAGTGGGACTACCAAGGCTGTCTGTTTAGATGCCAAAGAAAGTTCTCTTCTGGGATGCCAGGAAGATTTTAAGAAACTTTCCTTAAGGTTTCGTGAAACTCTTCAGAAAGTCACCATAGCTGCTATTATAACAGACCCAGAAACCAGTCTCTGGAGCGCTGACAAAACTATCTGGGAAATCCCCTAGGTGTGTTAACAAAGCTATCTTGGGAGGGAGCACCCATGGAAGCAGAAAGGAACAAATGCACTGAAAGATGAAGTGAAACTCTCCTACCTTGTTCGTCCTGTTTCTGCCACCAAGCTCAGCGTTATGCCACCTGGCTAAGGACAAGAGCAGAGAGGTCCCACTCCTGAGCTGCACAAGTAAAAGCGAACAAAGTAGTTTGAGAGCAAGTGGTGTGGCAGCAAATGCTAACTAGCACACAGCTGACCCAGGTTCAATTCCCTGACATCCAATGTGGTCTCCCAAGCACTGCCAGGAGTAATTCCTGAGTGCAGAGCCAGAAATAACACCTGAGCATCGCCAGGTGTGACCCCCAAAAAAAAAAAAAATAGAAAAGAGTTTTCTGGAACCTGAGTGGGTATGACCTTGCCTTGCAAACAGCTGATAGGTTTTATCCTGACACTTATTATGTTCCCCAGGACCCTTCAGTGAGTGATCTCTTAGCCCAGAGGAGTAAGCCCTAAGATTTGGGTGTGACCAAAAAACAAAAAGAATTTCCTTTCTTTGTTCTTCCCTTTGCAGTTGCAAAATTACACAAAGTAAGAAAGCAACAAAATTTAATAGTATCTTCTTTTGTGTTCATTTTGGTTTAGTTTGGTTTGGTTGGGTTTGGTTTGGTTGGGTTGGGTTGGGTTGGGTTGGGTTGGGTTGGGTTGGGTTGGGTTGGGTTGGGTTGGGTTGAGTTGGGTTGTGTTGTGTTGGGTTGGATTGGGTTGGGTTGGGTTGGGTTTGTTCTGGTCTGATCTTGCCTGGTTTGGTTTGTTTGGTTTGCTTTGCTTTGTTTGGATTGGTCTGGGTCCATGTGTTTGGTTTGGTTTGGTTTGGTTTGGTTTGGTTTGGATTGTTTCATTTATTTTGTTTCATTTGGCTTCGTTTGGTTTTGTTTGGTTTCATTTGGTTTCGTTTGGTTTTATTTGGTTTCATTTGGTTTGGTCAGGTTTGGCTTGTTTAATTTGGTTGGATTTGGTTTGGTTTGGTCTGGTTCGGTTTATTTGCTTCTGGAGTGCAGGAACTCATCCCAGGTCTCACAGGTATGCCAAATTTGCACTTTTCTGCTTCTTTGTTTTCGAGGGAACACAAGAGAAAATTCCTTCTAAATCATTTCTATGCCAGCATTATCAGGGCTTGATCCTCAAGGATCTGAGGCAACCTTTGTATCCATAAGGGAGTTTCCTATATGCATTATTGATATGAAATATGACCAAAGAGAAAAATATCTCAGATATATTATTCTATGATTAAGATCACTGTTAGTGGATAATTTTACTCTGTTCTGCCTTTTAGAAATAATAGTACACATGTCAACTTATCTCTGACATTCTTATTGTTTGAAAGATTTTGCAAGCATGAAACATTAACATTTTATATGTGGGGACAGAGAGGTTGAATCATTTGCCCAAGGTCACTCCATACATCAGTCGCATAATTACTCTCTGAACCCCAGGCCTCCCCTGCCTGCTCCTGGTCCCTCTTCCTTCTCCTTGAAAAAATATTCACCCAAGCAGCTTTGACTTGCCTTTTCCTCTTCTTTTAAGGAAGTACACTGAAAAAAATAGTATTACTTGCATCACCCAATCAAATTAATCATAAAATAAAATTAAAAGCGCATTTATTTAGAGGAAAGCTACTCTTTCTATTAATGAGAATTTTATTAAATATAATAAAATATTTCAGGCAATTCCTTTCTTCCCGGTGTTTTTCCCCCCTTCCTTTCTCAGATTTATTGAAAAGCATTTTTATTAGTACAATAATAGGCTCCGGGACATGCAATTATATTGAGATGCTGACACTTTCCTGTTAGCTGCAGCCTTTGGCCTGAGGCCAAACACTGAACCCAAGCATATGAGTTTCCTGCTAGCAGTCCTGGCATGCCACTCGCCTGCATTTGTCCTTACGGCAACCTCCAATTTTCACCCACTATAGAGAGAATTAACTAATTTTTGCCTCCCATTACAATTCATCCAAATTGATACTCCCCTCTCTCTTTCAGACAAAGCCAAAAATTTCTTGTAAAATTTTTGCAGGATTCCACCGAGAGATCTGATTAGAAGCCATTGACCAGTTTCATGTGGAAAAAATACCATGAAGGTTTTCATTACTTCACAAGTCTTTACAAACATGAAATGCAAATACTTATACCTTTGTCATGAGTTTTCTTTATAGCTCTCACTCTGCATATTTTTTATTATAAATTCTCCCCCTTCCAAAGCTCGGAGCCAAGCATTGCAGAGCAAAGCGTAAAGAGATTGACTATAAATAAAATACAGATCCAAACCTTTGGAGCTTTTTAATTTCTCAGGCAGAAATCAACTACCTTAAAAACAATAAGGGGGAATAAAAAAACACCAGGAGATGCTTCTGAATCCATTCCCAATTTTTGTGTTAAAGACACCAGGTCTCAATAGCCATGGTACCAAATCTCTTATCTATGCCACATTCTGTGCTGGTGAACTCCCGCCCAGGCCCCTAACTTCCTTCTTGGAAACATTATATGTTGTTAGGAAACTTGCTCATGAGCCTAAAAGGCTTTTCTTGAAGATTACGTGTAAAGAATGCATGTGCGCATGCATGCACACACACACACACACACACACACACGCACACACACACACACACACACACACACGAGAGAGAGAGAGAGAGAGAGAGAGAGAGAGAACTAGACTATACTCCCTAGACTGAAAGTGAACAAAAAGAACATAGCTGGTTCTAGCCTTGCCCAGCAATGTCCTGAGAATTCCAACTTCCCACAAGTTCCCTGACTTCCAGAAAAGTCTGGCAGTGTTAAGGTGTAATGCTCAAGAAACTATCTTTATCCCAGACGTCAAGCTAGAAACACTCTTTTATTTTAGACCTAGATTTGGTGTGCAAGGGGTTACAACTTACAAAAGCGTGTTTGTATTTTCCCCTGGAACTACAGACCTCCAATGCTAACCATATTCCTCCTCCTTTTTTATAACCAGAATGGTTCTTTCTTTTCTTTCTTTCTTTCTTTCTTTCTTTCTTTCTTTCTTTCTTTCTTTCTTTCTTTCTTTCTTTCTTTCTTTCTTTCTTTCTTTCTTTCTTTCTCTCTCTCTTTCTCTCTTTCTTTCTGTCTGTCTTTCTGTCTTTCTGTCTTTCTTTCTCTTTTTGTTTCTTTCTCTCTTTCTCTCTCTCTTTCTTTCTTTCTTTCTGTTTTTCTTTCTGTCCTGTCCCTGCACTGCTCTCTCTGTCCCAAATATGCTTTCCCAGTCTCCTGCCATGACCACACGTGCATGGGCGAGGTCCCTGTGCTCTGTGCATATTGCTGGGCCTACAAACTCTACCCCATCAGTTCCTGTCATCCTGTCCCACTTTTTCTAGTGTCTGGCCATAGCCACATGCATGTAGGTGAGACTCCTATGTTCAGTACCTTTAACTACCTGAGCACCTAAGCCCTGCCTATACTTGTCTACCTGGTCCTACATGGCCCACCTGTACTGGACCCTATGACTGGGGTGTGGCACCCTACCTGATCCAGAGAAAGAGTCCAGAAATAGAGGTGCAAGAGAAAGAAAAAGACAGAAAGAGAGAGAGAGAGAATCTCTGGTTTTCTTGACTGTTTTTCAACCTGTAAAGTAGAATATTTTTTGCAGGTACCTTTCATCAGCTCGTCCCTGAGCACTAGCCTGTTCCCTGCCCTATTCTGCTCAGATCTTTAAAAGCAGGGAACTTGTTGATGAAGTTTGCTACCTTGAATCACAGATGCCTACTCAGACCAAACTCAGTGGACAGAGTCCCCTGTAGAGTGACTGATCCCCTAAATGCCTTCCTTGTGTTGGCCCTGCAGCCTTGCACTGGGCACATAAAACCCCAGTCCCAGTCAGACCCTCTCCCTGCCACCCTTCTGAGATCTCACATGACTCTGGTTTGTTCATAGGGATGAATTTGAAACTTTCCTTTTCAAGATAGGAAAGAACAAAACTTCTATGAAACTATGAGGTTCAGGAGGGTGCGGTAGAGGGAAAATGAAGCTGTAGCACAAAATCTTTTGTCAGGAGGGACTCATGATGAGATGACCAGCTATACTTGACTGACCTCTAAATCACTTCCATTTTCACTTCACAGAGACCTAAGAATGGGAAAGAAAAAGTGCCTGAAAGACAGACATAACTAAGAGCCCGCTTAACTGTAACATATGAGGCTTGATGAACTCCCAGAAAGCACAGGACAAGGAGCCACATTCTCACCTGGAAAAAATAAAGAGTCTATAAGTGGTTTTTGGAATGCAGTCTTTAAGTGTAATAATAATATGACCAAGAATATAAAATATCAAAATACCAATATTGGAAAACAAATGGAAATTTGCATATACATTCCATTTATTGCGATGCCCACTAGAACTTACCAACAAAATCATTCTTGTATTGTCCACCTCTACTTAACACATATATTTCTCTGTATGTTCCTGACAGAACCCTACATTTTTTGTACCTTCTTTCCCACATGCCCATCATTGTCCTGGTAGTGGCTAGTATGAATGGACAAAGGAGGAAGAAAAGAGTCATAAGGACATTCAAGCTTACAGAAAACTCAAACTTTACAGTGAGAAAAATCTTCTCTTACCTCTCCATAGAAGGCAAAGAGTGCCTTTAAAACACAAATGAGAAGGAGTTCAAGAGAATCCCTTGTAAAATTCAGAAGTCGCTATAAGAAGGAAGCAGTTGGTCTGTCTCTTCTCACTATGACAGTTTCTGGGTGGCAGATTTGCTAATCCTCCAGAATGCCTTTTTTCAGGAAAGCAAAAAAATAGGGAGAAATGGGTATTAGGGTGGGAACAGCTAACATGTTGAAACCAATTTTCTACTTTTCTAGAAAACATCGTGGAGAGTAACTATACTTGAGCTAGATAATGTGAATTCCCCCAAAGAGAGACAACCCTTCTCAAATGAACCCACATATTTTTGCAAAAAGAGAATGAGATTACCCACTATCACCAGCTTTTACTCACTGTGTTCTTAAGAAATCAGCCCAATGTTGTTCACGCTTGGGGTTTCGGTCACACTGTAATTGTATATCTCACGGGGGTATAATAAAATGTTAAAACAAAAAAAGACAGAAAATGGAACAGTGTGTTAACAATTGTCGAGGGTATTAATGCCAACCTAGAACTGAGCATTAAATACAGGCAAAAAGATACACATGACAACCCTTTAATGTATGTTCTTTTTTTTTAAGTATTTTATTATACCACCGTGAGATATAAAAAAAAAGAAAGTTCATGTTTGGGTTTTGGTCATACAGTGTTTCAGCACCCGTCCCTCCACCAGTGCCCATCTCCCACCACCAACATCCCCGGTTCCCTCCCCCATTCCCCAGCCCTGCTCCTTGGCAGGTTCTTTATTTCTTTCCCTTTCTCTCTCTTTCTCTTTTCCTTCCCTTCCAGACTATGGATTACAGAACATACATTAAAAGGTTGTCATGTGTATCCTTTTGCCTCTATTTAATGCTCAGTTCTAGGTTGGCATTAGTACCCTCGACTATTATTAGCAACCTGTTCCATTTTCTGTCTTACCTAAACTCTGACTCCCACATGTTTGTGATAATTTCCACCTTTGACAAGACCTCCTGATATATGTTTCACTTGACCTTGGATATTGGTATCATAATATGTACATATATATTTATGCCATGCAAATAAATGCAGCATTATTCACAATAGCCAGAATCTGGAAGCAACCAGAGTGCCCGAAAATCGATGACTGGATAAAGAAGCTTTGGTACATCTACACAATGGAATACTATGCAGCTGTTAGGAAAAATGAAGTTATAAAATTTGCCTATAAATGGATGGACATGGAGAAGATTATGTTGAGCGAAATTAGCCAGAAGGAGAGAGACAGATACATAATGTATGTTCTTTAATCCATAGTCTGGAATGGAAGGAAAAGAGAAAGATAGAAAAAGGGAAAGAAATAAAGAACCTGCCATGGAGGTGGGCTGGGGAACAGGGGAGGGAACCGGGACGTTGGTGGTGGAGATGGGCACTGGTGGAGGGATGGGTGCTGGAACACTGTATAACCAAAACCCAAATATGAACTTTGTAATTGTATATCTTTGTAATTGTATATCTCATGGTGGTAAAATAAAATACTTAAAAAAAAAAAAGAAATCAGCCCAGATGATTGCTGCCACACTAAGGCGGCTAGAATGTAAGCCAGGGGAAGCAAAGCCATCTTGGTGGAGAGCAATTATAGGCAACTGCTTTCCCATCACTCCTTCCCTCTCCTTCCTATAGTGCTAGAGGAACTAGATCCTAGTTCCAGCATACAAAGGAAGAGAAGACATTCAAGACCCATTGTCCTTTCTGACATGCTAGAGTGAGCAAAATAAAAGAACAGACCCAGCTCTTTTCTCACTGCTTGGCCAACACTGCTATAGAAGGAGGGGTGCAACATGATTCAAGGGGGCCAAATATCAAACAATGTAGGTGAAGTGAATGGAATCAAACTACAAACAGAATTTGTTTAGGATGTGTCCAAGAGCTCCACAATGAGACAGAAAGATTGACAACAGAATGTGAAAGCATATTTGAAGAAATAATCCACTTGGTTGAAGCTCTTTAATTAGCCAGATCACTTTCGATCACTTGACATCCTATTATTCATCGATTTGCTCGAGCGTGCGCCAGTAACATTTCCATTTGACCCTATAATGTGCCAGTGTAGCCCAATGGCATCTGGTTGCTTCAGGAATACGAAGAGCCTCAACCCGTTCATTCAGGGTCTTGACAAAGAAGTCTGACCATCTTGTAGGTGGGTGGCCACGTGATCTTTTGACATCCTGTGCGATACAGTTGGTAACAGCTCTAGTCCGGTGATTGTCACCAAATTGAGTTACATGTCCAGCCCATCTGATTTTCGATGCCTTGGCAAACGAGACAGCATCCCTGACACTGGAACAGCAATGGAGGTCAGAACTCCAGATTCCTTCTTTCACTTGAGTGAGGCGTGATACTCCAAGCATAGCTCTTTTAATTCCTCTTTGGGAGACCCAAATAGTATTCTCATCCTGCTTTCATAGGGCCCAGGTCTCTGAGGCCTATGTTAATGCAGGGAGAATGGTGGAGTCGAAGAGATGTGCCCGAATCTGGAGGTTCTTTGTCTTTTTTGCTATTTCTTCCATGCTTTTGAAGGTGTTCCTTGCTGCTCTCTTGCTCCTGCGCAGCTCAGGTTTTAGTTCATTCATCATGTTGAGTTCTCAACCTAGGTACACATAACTGCTGCACTCAGAGATGTCTGTCCCATTGAGAGTGAATGGGGACTCTGGAACTAGTTCATTCTTCATGAACATAGTTTTGTTGAGATTCAGCTGTAGACTTATCTTTCCACATTCTCAGTCAAAGTCAGCCAGCATTTGTGCCGCTTGGCTAATGTTTGGTGTTATTAGAATGAAGTCATCGGTGAAGCAGAGGTGGTGTAGTTGTTGACCGTCTATCTTCACTCCCATTCCTTCCCATTCTGTCACATGATGTTCTCGAGGGTGGCGCTGAAGAGTTTTGGTGAAATGGCATCACCCTGCCGACCCCTCTTTTGACATCAATGATCACTTCCTTGTAGAATGGTGAGATCCTGGTGGTGAATCCGTAATACAGCTCACAAAAAGATCTTGATGTATTGGGTTTGAACACCCTGTTTTGCTAGGGCTTCGATGACTGCTTCAGTCTCCACAGAATCAAAGGCTTTCTGTGAAATCAAAGAAAACCTTTGATTCTGTGGAGAAATTAGCCAGATACCCTTTAAAAGAAAACCCCCCAGTCAAGTATTAATTTGCATAATTCATATTTGCATCAAATTATTACTAGTTCTTTAGATAAATATGATTTAGAATTAAAGTGAGCCAGTGAGTTTGTGTGTGTTTGTGTGTATGTGTGTGTGTAGCAATAGCTATCAAGATGTCTTGAGAATAGACATTTATGAATTGAGCCCAATGGATACAAAGAAATCCATAGCTATGAAACATTTGTGACCCCAGGTTCACAAAATGCCCAAAAAAAGAATACCTGTGCAGATCTCAGGCACATCAGGTGCAAAAATCTGTTTACTAGTAAAACAGGTCTCTGAATAAAACTAGTAAATGTATTTATTGTATGGGTCTTACTGCATTTACCAATAATTCAAAAGCTGGTAACATTTTACTTTGCTGCAACCAGAAAGCAAGTTTTCCCTTTTATAAATACTAGGCCAATAGCCCATCCATAATTCAACCATGAGCCGATTTTTTAATGAACAATGCTACAAGCACAATCATTGTCTAGCACAAACAGGATTGCTTTGGTCATATAAACTTGGCTACCTAGATTCACATCCAATTTGCTCAGCTTTGTTAAGAAGAGAAATCCAACTTTAATACTGATGGCACACAAGTGTTGTATTTTCTTTGATCTTCTTGAGCCTGTGAAGAGTTCAGAGTCCATATTATTTCAAAATGGAGATCATCATTTTCACTGTTAATAGCTAGAACATTGCCCATCAAAGTCTTATGTTGCCAGGACATTAAAACAATAGTGGGTCCAGCAGCAAATAGGACCAAATCGTACCCAGTGCTTTTATCCAGGGTTTCCTTCTTGAGCAAAGACAAAAAAAATATATCGGTAGGATATTAGAGATTAGAATGAGCCTATGATTTTTTAAACAAGTAAATTAATGTTTAAATTTATTCTTTGATTGTTACATTAATTCATTAAATCAAAATTCAGATAGTCAAATTTATATCTATAACTATAGAAAATAAATTTGAAAATAAATTTGATGTACTACTGATAATTGATTTAAAAACACTGGTTCAAAGCAATAGCACAGTGTGTGGGGTGTTTGCCTTGCATATGGCAGACCTGGGTTCCACCCCCAGCATTCCACAGTCTGAGCCTGCCAGGAGAGATCCCTGGGCACAGAGCCACAAGTGATCCTGAGCACAGCCAGGTATGAGCCCCCAAAAAACAAAAATATAACGTATAAAATTAAATGGAAATAATAAGATGTGTTAGAAATAAATTTCAGGGAGCCAGAGTGATAGCCCAGTGGGTAGGGTGTGCCTTGCACGAGGCTGAACCAGCTTGAATCCCCGGCATACAATATGGTCCCCTAAGCACTACCAGGAGTAATTTCTGAGTGAAGAGGAGCCAGGAATAACCCCTGAGAACTGCCAACTGTGACCCAAATGCATAAAAAAAAAATCAATTTCAGTTCTTCTGGAAACAGATTTTATGAGATACATATGATTATTTCTCTTTCTACTTTGTTCAAATAATTTAACCTTTTGTTACATTGTTATAGCTGGAATTATAAAAGCAACCAATTAACTTTATTTTGACTTCTATTTTCATTTTTCAGGGAAGAATGGTTTATATACGGAATTTTCCCCAAGTAACAAACTTTTCTTTAACCCATGAAAGTTAAGGGGAGTCTCTGTGTGAGACTTAACTGATTTGCAGCTGCTCCCATTGACTTCAAACCCAGGAATAATGTGACTGTCTAATTAGTGTGATGATTTATGATGGAAGAAAATTTAGCAATACTTCAATTTTGTGCTATACTGACTCTCTAATTTGAATTAATCAAAGTGAATTCTGTTGTTCTGGCCTGAGCATGCACAAGTAATTTACAAAGTTCAAAAGCTAATAGTAATAGTCAAAGCAAGCAGACATATGCATTCCTGGTTTTCATGTACATTCAGCTTGTCCTTTAAAAAATATGTGTAAAGCAATTTGCAAAATATGTTTCTTTTTATCTCTGAGTAAAACTTGGAAATGACAGAAAACTTTCCTATAAAAAGTCCGATGTATCTGCGCTATTCACTATAGCTAGAATCTGGAAACAACCTAAATGCCCGAGAACAGAGGACTGGCTAAAGAAACTGTGGTTCATCTACACTATGGAATACTATGCGGCTGTCAGAAAAGATGACATTATGAAATTTACCTGCAAATGGAGGGACATGGAGACTATCATGCTGAGTGAAATTAGTCAGAAGGAAAAGGACAGATATAGAATGACTGCATTCATTAATAGGACATAAATAGATGCCAGTGTTTTACTAAATGTGGGAAATGGTAATGGCAGATTAAGACTCACCATTGAATATACACAAAGAGACTTAAGTGATAAACTCTAAATATCTGCAGGGCTAGCCACAATGTGTAAAAGAAGAGGCAGAGAGATGCAGAGACAGAGAGAGAGACAGAGAGAGAAAGAGAGGAAACTGGGGTACCTGCTATTAAGGCAGCATGGGGTGGGCAGGAGGGGTGGGGTACATTGGTGGTGGAAATGGGGCACTGGTGGAGGGATGGGTGCTGGTATACTGTATTACCAAGAACCAATTATGATCACCTTTGTAATTGTATGTTTCACTGTGGTATAATAAAAATTTAAAAAAAAAAGTCCGATGTAATATGATTTCTAGTTTGATACTTAAGGAAAAGTAAATAAAGACTCTATACTACTTACTACTTAACTTGTATGATCCATGTTTCAAGAAAACAAGAGGAAACGAAGGAAAGAACCAATGAGGGAATGAGTTAGTAAATGAGAGCTTGAGCCCGGGAGGTCACTGAACACCACCCCAATAAAGGCTCTTTTTGTTCTTTTTTTTTTCTTTTTGGGTCACACCCGGTGATGCTCAGGGCTTACTCCTACCTCTTCACTCAAGAATAACTCCTGGCGGTGCTCGAGGGACATTAGTGCTCGGGGATGCCAGTGATCGAAACTGATCAGCCGAGTGCAAGGCACAAGTCCTACCCACTGTATTAATGCTCCGGCCCTGGATGAAGACTCTAAAAATAGATAAAATCTGATCAAAAAGACCTAACAAAAATGAATAGGCTACTTAGTACAAAACTTGGTGTAAAACATCTGAAATCAAACAGATGTTGCAGAAAAGTAGGAAAACTTACTGTTTACTAACTGGAGTCCCGGGCCTGGAAAGACAGTAACGTAGGGAAGACACCTTCTTACCGGGGCCTGGAAAGACATTCTGCAGGGAAGGCAACTTCTTACCTGAATGTGGAGATGTCATTCAGGGAAGGTACCTTCTTGCTGGGGCCTGGAAAGACAGTCGCAAGAGGGAAGGCACCCTCTTACCCTCGTGTAGAGATGCCGGTTCTCTCCCTAGCGCTGCATGTGGCCACAAAACACACTCAGGGCTCACTCCTGAATGAAGGGCCATAAATAAGCTCTGAGTACTGCCTAATGTTACTCCAAAAAAAAACTGGCATTTTTATGTGCTTATTTTCTTTATCAATTGAAGTTTATTAAATGCCTTCAATGTGTTAAGACAGTATTCTAGATGGTCCTGAAACAATGAGCAATATACATATGTATATATGTATGTATTTATATATATATATATATATATAACCTTCTTATAATAGAGTTTAAATCTAATAAAGTCAGATAATGAAATATATATAGCAATATATTCTTAAAAAACAAGCGATCATAAGATTATAAAACAAACAAGTATTGGTATGAGAGAAATGGGTGGAAGATCTGTAAGGAAAAGTCAAGGAAGTTTTGTCAATCAAAGGTGACCTGTTTGCTAGATCAGGGAATTGGTTCTCACCATGAGGCAGAGGCTGGAAAAAAGAGAAGAAAAGAAAAGAGATCATGGTAGGAATTTTTTCCTGAATATTCAGACCTGATTCATGTACCAGCCTTTCCTGTTTCTAACTGAAGTATTCAATTTTCATCAAATTTTAATGATAATTTGGGTATAGAAAAGTAATCAATTGCCTCAATTATTATTATCATTTCATGCTTGGATAGTCCACATTGTATAATGTGTAATTATATTTGATAGTGATAGATTTGATAGTGATAGATCAGTGACCTCAGTGATTTGATAGTGATAGATCAGTGACCTCAGCTGGCACAGACAGAGACAAGTAAAAGGGAAGGAATAGGAGAAGTTTATAGGGGTGCACTCCTGGGCCTCTGGGGTGCGCTCCCAACCCTACCAGCCTCTGGTGGGCTGGGGTAGAGCTGCGCCTCAGGAGAGACTGAGTGAGACTCTTAAACTCTTTTGTGTGTGAAAAGGGAACCAAGACCATGTACGAGGTCAATGTGGAGAATCACAGAATGTGGCCTGATCACTACCTGGTGCCAGGTGGGCCATGAGTCCTGTCTTCCGTGCTGCGAGACAAGGTGATCTACGATTCTGAATGTTGCTGTCTCATCAACTGATCAGCTTTTAGTCCCAATTGCCGGATCCTCCATTCGAGAATTATAGTAACTCCTTAAAGAAGACAGTTAATTTTACTATGAAGAACAGAACACAAAGTTAACAGGCAATAAATAATCAAAATTGATAGCAACCAAAATTTAGAAAATAAATTCTAAATAAAGCATATTGGTCTCATGTTGGGATTGGCACATATGCATCAGTAAGCATTTTATTACATACAGTATTAGATTTACTATACTGCAATGCTTGTAACGTGTATCAGCCCCAATTCAAGCTGCAGAAGCTGCTATCATTTTATCTATATAATTTGCCAATAATAAAATTCTAAACTGTTAGCTTGGGAATATAGAATTTGAGAAGCTGGCAGCTCTTAAATTCTCCCTGAATTTACTCGGCCATTGCATAAACAATATAAAAAGGAATTAAGCACTCCCAGAATGACAGCAATTAAAAAATGACCTGTTTTCTGTGCCCAAGTTTCCAGTACTTTGCAGAGCATGAGTTTAATGTCTCAGCTTTTCCACCATGCAATGCGGAGAATGTGGTGGGAACTGAACGCAAAGGCAATTCAGATGGAAACTATCTTAGATGAAGTATTTTTGTCCAGAGTTTTTCTCATGTGAATTTCCCCCTAGTTTGTATCTAACAGTCAGCAAAACATGGCA
Source organism: Cryptotis parvus (assembly GCA_021461705.1). Lineage (NCBI taxonomy): Eukaryota > Metazoa > Chordata > Mammalia > Eulipotyphla > Soricidae > Cryptotis > Cryptotis parvus. The sequence continues at coordinate 7,873 of JAJIBD010006333.1, read as the reverse complement.
TTCACTTTACCTCACATCTTCAGGATTTTTTTAATCAACAAACTGCTAAATAAACCAGCATAACAAAGCAGTCAGCAACCTTTATAAGGAGGTGAACGGACAGGAGTCAAATTTCAGTGTCCTCAAAGTTTCTAGTAATCAACCGGCATTACAGGAAATTCCTTCAGTCTCTTTGCCTAGTTGGCACAGAAACCCACAGAAACCCACTACCATTTTTTTATTTCTAGTTTTTAACAATTCACGTCAAGATTGATAGTTTTTATATTCAACGTGAATAACAACCTAAATATTAAAAGCAAGTTTTCCCCAAATGAGTTGCTGTCTCAATAGGCTCTCTTTTATATCAAGGAAAACAAGGCATTCATTCAACTGTGTATCAGATTAACAACAATTGGTGTCAGATGATCAAAAATATTTCATAAACGCACATACAAATGGAAGTGAAGAAAGCCAAATGAAAATGTGATAGCAAAAAAGAGAAATAATAATCCTAAAAATAAATTGACTCCTTAAATACAGGAAATAAAATTAAACTCATCTTGACACCAATAAAAGTTTATATTATGGTATAGTAGTTTTTCCTGCCCCTTCCTTCAAGGTATTGCAGGTGTGGCTGTGGTACCTGGCTGCAACAGCAGGTGTCAGTCAGGAGACAAGCTTGTCTATACTCAGGGCTCTGCCCCGTGTACCCTGGATGGTTGATTGTCTGACATAGAAAAGACTGGGTCCCCTACAGTGAACCCAGAGCCACAACAGAGCCTGCCTAGCTACCCGTGGTGTATTCAATATGTCAAAGACAGTAACAATAATGGATCTCATTCCCAATGAGTGGAGACATTACTGGCACCTGCTCAAGCAAATCGATGAACAATGGAAAGACAAGTGACCAGTGACAAGTGATAGTAGTTTTTGAATGTTTTCAGTTCCATTGGTGATTCTACGCTGCAATAAGAGATGCAAATAGGCGACTTATATGAAATGGAAGAATTAACATGGTGACTGTAATGTTTGTTGGGACCAAGGAGGGGCTGATAAAATCAGCAGTACATTCTTGGAATCAAAATCACCCTCCCACACCCCAACCCACCCTCAAAGGGAAGACAGGGCTTATGGCCATCTCAGTCACATGGCCCTCAGGCACCAGGTAGCCACCAGGCTGAACCCCATGCTTCTTTACATCCTTAGAGATTACACAAGGCCAGACCAAGTGCACCAGTTCTCTTCCAGCAAAGATAACTTTAAAGTCCTAAGTAGCCTCTCCCAGGGTGAGGCTCTGCCCCTCAACTTCACTAAAGGTCTGAGGGTCTGCCCTGGAGCAAACCCAGATAAACCTCTATTTCTTCACTTTTCTTATCTCTGTCCCTCAGTCTGTGCCAGGGAAGGTCAGGGACCCTTCATAAATATGTCTTAACTCCAAATAATTTTCTTCAGGTGCAACACTAAGTCAAAAGGTAAAAACATAAATAAAATAGTACAAGGAAAGTGACTCAGTGGAAGTAAAATCCTTGCCTTTAAGACCCTGAGTCCAATTTCCAGCATAAAAATGAAATCACTTGTATCACTTGTCTTCCCTTGTTCGTTAATTTGCTCGAGTGGGCACCAGTAACATCTCCATAAATCCTGTCATGTGCTAGTAGCCCAAGGGCATCTGCAAAAATGAAATAAATATTGTAATAAATTCATGTATGTTTGATGTAGGTGGGCCCCCCACAGGCTGCTTATGTGAAGGTGGGAGGAGAGATATAGTCACTTTCTCCCCAACCCGGCTCTGTCACCCCAGGACCCACTGGGAAGGCTAAGCTTTATCCAGGCCCTGCAGGTTCTTATCTCTCTTTCTCTGAAGAAGAATTTCAGGAGGAAACAAGCAGTGAAATAAAACAGATTTAAATACAGACAAAAAAAATGCAAATGATGGCTTCTAAGTGTACGTTAGTAACCCACAATGTGTGGGAGAAGGAGGAGAGAGAGAGGGAGAGGAGAGGGAGATAAAGAACCTGCCATTTAGGTAGTATGTGGGAGGGGGAGGGAATTGGGGACATGGGTGGTGGCTGGGGACACTGGTGGAGGGCGGGTGCTGGAACACTGTGTGACCGAAACCCCAAGCGTGAACAGCATTGTAATTGTATATCTCACGGTGGTATAATAAAATGTTAAAAAAAAAAAAGAATTATGAAGATGAAAAAAATATATATAATAAAAAAAATATTTCTTGACCATTTTTAGCTAATTAGCTATAACAAACAATATAAAATAAACTATTAAGGGGTCTGCAGGCTTATGTAGTGGTTGAGAAAATGGAAATGATTGTCTAAATTTGCAATGGTGGTGGGTTTTGCTTTTTGTATATTGAATATTTGCAAGAAATTAACACAAAAATTTGTTAAAAATTGAGTAGAATCCCACTACATTTAAAAATTAGCAAGTGGAACACAATAACACAAATGGTCCAATCGCACATAACAGCTCAGCAAAAATGTCATGACTTTATCAATACCATTCCGAGATATAAGTTATAATAAGCAAATACTTAGTGCCTGCCTTAGGAAGCAGGTATTGGGGTAAGTGGGAAACGAGGGGTTTTGGTGGTGGTAAGGGCACATTGGTGGTGGAACTGGTGTTGGAAAATTGGAATACTGAATACCTGAAACAACTGTGTTGTGAACATCCTTGTAAATCATGGTATTTAAATAAAGTCTTTTTAAAAAAAAATAAATAAAACAGATTTTATTTGGAAGCTTTTAGGAAGGGAAATGAAGATACGCTCAGGGGGACCCAAGGTGGTGTCAGGGATAGGATCAAGGTTGTTGCATGCAAAGTGAATGGTGTAACCCCTGTACCATCTCTCTGACGCTAAGTAGACATTTCTCAAAAAATATATATCCAAATGGCCAATAAACATACTAAAAAGGATGTTCAACATCCCTAATCCTCAGTGGATGCAAATCAAGACCAAAATGAAATATCCCTCCTGGGATTGCCACTATCAAAAGTTCTTAAAAATAATTAAAAAATAGATGGTTAGGCTGGAGTAACAGTGCTTGTTAGTACACTTACTTAGCCATGTGAAACAGAGTTTTGGTCCTGGCACCACATGGCCCCTCTAAGTACTGACAGGTGTAGTCCTATTGGTCCCTAAACAACTTGGGAGAGGCACTTGCTTAAAATAAGAAAGTGGGGCCGGAGTGATAGTCCAGCAGGTAGGGCATTTGCCTTGTGCATAGCCGACCCGGGTTCAATCCCCGGCATCCCATAAGGTCCCCCAAGCCAGGAGTAATTCCTGAGTGCAGAGCCAGGAGTAACCCCTGAGCACCACTGGGTGTGAGCCAAAAAACAATAAAAGAAAAAAAATAAGAAAGTGCTGGGCCTGGAGTGAGAGTATAACAGGGAAGGCAAGAGGCCAAATGGGGGTTCAATTTCCAGCACTCCCTATGGTCCCCCAAACTCACCAAGAGGGATCCCTTAGTATACATCCAGGAATAAACCCCAAGCAACACTGCATGTGCTCCCATTCCACAAAAAGAAAGAAGAAGAAGAAGAAGAAGAGGAGGAGAGGAGGAGGAGGAGGAGGAGGAGGAGAAGGAGAAGAAGAAGAAGAAGAAGAAGAAGAAGAAGAAGAAGAAGAAGAAGAAGAAGAAGAAGAAGAAGAAGAAGAAGAAGAAGAAAGAAGAAGAAGAAGAAGAATAAGAAGAAGAAAAGAAGAAGAAGAAGAAGAAGAAGAAGAAGAAGAAGAAGAAGAAGAAGAAGAAGAAGAAGAAGAAGAAGAAGAAGAAGAAGAAGAAGAATGTATGCTGTTGAGGTTAGGGTAGGGGTTACGGGAATGGATGGGATGTCTTAGACATCCTGGTGGAATGAAAATGACAGGACTCCTATGGATAAGGGTCACCTTTGGCACTGATACAAAAGAACCCACAGTTTCTTTAGGCAATCCCATAAAGAACAGAAAGAACAGCCCATATCAGAAGTTGATTCTTTAAACCTCATGTTATATCTGTAAAAACTCCCACTTCAGTTTAGTAAAAAAAAAATAAATCTCTCCATTATTATCTCTTTTCCACTACAAAATAAGAATATAGTCACTCATTTAAAAAACAAAATACTGTCACTTAATTATGAAGTTCACTTGGCTAGCCACTACAAACTGATACCAAAATCTATTTTCATTCAAAGGTAAGTCTAGTTACACATAAAAACAAGAAGAGGGGCCAAGAAGCTATACTTTGTAAGACACTTCATTTTCCATGGTGTAAATACCATAATAAGGCTTAGTTGCTAGAACTGTAAATTCATTAGTCAATTCCTGACATTGCAATATTCATGCCTAGTACACCAATACATGAGACCTCAGCACATCTCTGCCTGTTAGTGTGAAGTTTATTTTTTATCTATCTACTGTTCTGTATATACTAAAAGCTTTATCTCATCGAGTACTTATTATTTATTCACAATTCATAAAATATTGCAATTCTATTTCATGGAAAGATGTGACTTGAAAGAGAAATGTCTTTGATCAGCTGTATATACAGTTTGATGCCACGTGCCCCATTTCTACTCATTCGTAAGAATCCTGCTGACAGTGTAATTCCCTTATTCTTTAAGTTAAAATTTACTCTGGTTTTAAATTGGAAATGGCTCTGTAGCACTATTTTGTACCCAGTGTCAGATTTCTAGTTTCTTAGCTTTGCTGATTCAGAAATTTTGTAATCTTAAACATATAATCACAATGCCCATATATTTATTTACAGGTCATTGTTAATGAAGGAGATAGTCTCATCAGGCAGGCACAATGCTGTCTCACCACGAATTCCCAAATGCCAAATGTCTCTTTAAGAATTACATATGGCAGAGGAATATTCTATAACATAAATCGTGGTAGAGATGAATTATATGACCCCATAAAATTGAGTGTTAAATCAATAGTCTAATGTTTCTTTCTGTAAATTTCATGTATTTATATAAAAATAATATTTTAACAAAGTCTTTTCTGAAATCAGGAAAGAATTACAATGGTCTTGAGTCCTATGTAAGATGAGCTTGTTCTCAGTGGGTACTGGAGGAAACTCAAGAGAAAAAGTAAGTGAGGAAAGGATATTTAATATTCATTCATCTCTAAGGTTTAGTTGGGATTAGTCACTCTATTGCTCTTCCAACCAAACCCTTTTTAGGTATCCCTAGGAATGATTTGGGAGGCAAAAAATGATAGATATTTCACCCAGTTTTTAAATAATCTCTTGATTTATTTCACTCCTCCAAAGGTGAATCCGTTGTAGTAGGAAACTATGAAAAGGATAAAAAGGCATTAAAGAAATTAACCACTGTTCAATTTTATCTGAAATGTTTAAAAAGATATTTTCTTGCAGATAAAATACTAAGATACTACTACAAAGTAAAGTCTTGAACAAAGTCATGATCTTGGGGAGTTTGGAAATCAGGTACTGTCTGATAGGAATGTGCAGAAATAGGCATGTGAATTAATAACTTTCTCTTTGGATTATAGGAACTGGCTGGCTTTCAAGTGTGTGCACGACAGGAAACCTGCTGTTAATAATTTGGTGAGGGTTTACAACTAGTTTTGTACTTCATTGTAAATAACTAGGAACTAGGACCAAGAACAAAAATTTCTGTACAACCTTTCACAAACACGAAGAAGAGCAACATTTTAGTCCCAGAAAGCAGGTATAAGGCAACTGAACAGGAGAACAGATCACAACAGATCTGGTGGGGCAGTTCTGAAAGGGAAGTATGGGGAGCCTGTTGGGTAACATGCCCTACTGAGCTTCAGGCTCCGACTACATTTAGCTTATGCTAAGAGATGCTCCCTGCCTTTAGGGAATCTTTGGAGCAGACACAATGGAAGCTTGGGCAGAATTAGATTGATTTCATAATTTTATTTGGGCAGAATTGGATTGATTTCATAATTTTATTTGACATAAATAATCTTATTGTGAATCTTTCTTGCTCAAGTTCAATACTCTTCCTATTTCCATGGATCCCCTGAAGGCACATACATGTAGATATTCCAAGAATACTGGCCAAATTGGACCAACCATGATGTAATCTGTGCTGCTAGTTCAAAGAGGCATGCCAGTTTACCTCCAGGCAAACTGACATGTCTCTGATTCTAAAGGTAAATACTTACTCTGACAGATTTTGGACCTTAGTGGGTCTAGAGTCTGGAATCAGCTGGCTATATGTTCATGGTAAAAAGTATTAATGCCATTCTTTACAAATTACATTCTGAACTGCTTTCTGGCTCAGAGATGAAGCCCTCCCCACTCTGCTAGGGCAGGAGTCAGCTCTGGCATTGTGAAGCTTGAGCCAAAGGGCCAAACTGAAGATCTGCATTTCAATATGGTCATTTACCTGACTTCCTGTCTAGATGGCAGGCTTCTAACTATAAATTAAGCTAGAGAAAGAAGAAAGAGCTTTTTGCTATTTTGACTCCTCTTGCCCTCTGCCTCTCCATTCTCTTCCCTGTTGGTCTTTAGAACATGGTAGTGGCCATCTTGGCCTAGGATTCTAAACCTACATGTGGCTGGGGTCCAGTCAGGAACCTAAAGTCTGGGTTTTTCCTGTTACAAAATTGTATACCAGAACAAGTGGGGAGTAAAGCCTTTTGAAACTTTGCTGAATTCTCACGTCTTTCTCCATCTGTTGGCCGATCATCCCCGGGGCAGAAGGGGATCCCTATACCTTGCTCCCAGATTTTTCAGGGTGCCCAGCATACCCCAACAGGGGCCGGAGCAATAATACAGCAGGGAGACTATTTGCCTTGCATGTAGTCAACCCAGCTTCAATCCTTGGCATCCTATATGGCCCTCAAGCACCACCTGAGTGGAGAATTAGGAGTAACTCCTGAGCATCTCAAAAATAAAATAGAAAAAAAGGGAGGATGCCAGTTTCCTTGGGGAGGGAGGTGGGCAGAGTGGTGATAGATGTGATTTTGAAATTATATGTGTTAAAAACCATTAACACTACTTTAAAACACAGAATCTCAATCAACAAAAAACAGAATATACATGTGCAATATTAGAGAAAAATGGTTTCCTATGAGATTTCTTAAGAAAATGGTATTATCTTTTTTTTTCGGGTCACACCCGGCAATGCTCAGGGGTTACTCCTGGCTTTTCACTCAGGATTTACTCCTGGCGGTGCTCAGGGGACCATATGGGATGCCGGGAATCGAACTCTGGTCGGCTGCATGCAAGGCAAACACCCTACCTGCTGTGCTATCACTCTGACCCAAGAAAATGGTATTATCTTAAGAAACTAATTTTATTTATCAAATGGATTAAATATTTCTAATGTGACAACAACACATTGTATTTTATTTTTAAAACTCATCATCAAGTCCCTAATAATTCAAATAGATAATTAAGTCTAGATTTAATGGTATAATCTGAATATAAAATTTAGGATCCAGGAGATAGTTAAGATTTAGGATCTTAATAAAAAAATAAAAAATTAGGATTCAGGAGATAGTTAAGATTAGGGCACATGTCTATTCTGTGTCTGACTCAGGTTCAATTCCTGGCACCACATGAGCCTTTGAGTACAATTGGGTACTATCATCAATGCACCTGAGTACCACTAGGGTGGGCAGGTAATCTCCAGCACTGCAAGGCCTCAGCAGCATGATTCTCAGGCCCTCACACTGAGCTACCATCCTGACTAGTGGAGGATTACAAAAGAGGCTACCACTTGAGTGACCCTCACACACGATTATTTTAACAGTTAAAATATGAGCTATTGCATGTGGTCGCTTAAAGATTACTTATGCCATGTTCATCTACTTCCAAAAATGAAATGTAGAAAATATCTAGCTATATGTTTAAGTATAATTCTATCATTCATTATATGTGGATGTGTAGAAAAA
>JAJIBD010006332.1:0-26080 GCA_021461705.1 Cryptotis parvus | reverse complement strand
CCCATGGAGATACAACAATTTTCACAAATTTTCTTTTCCTGAAGTATTTTCTGATCAGTCCATTAGTCAGTTAGAGGTAATGAACAATATATAATAAATTATTTTGGGCCTTCGACAGGGCCATATTTGGAGGGTGGTTGGGAAAAGCGGTGACATGGTGAAGGGAAGGTGACAGTGGCTGTAAGGTTGGTGTTGGAATATTGAATGCGTGTGAGGCAGGCAGGTAGCCAGGGAAGGGCTGCCATGGCTATGGAATTTCTTGGGATGTAATAAAACCAATAACCCAAGGCTACAAAAAGCCCACCTTGCAGATAGAGGAACTAAGGCCTGATAAGACCCTCACCTGGCACCAACAGACCAGAGAAGGCTGGACATCCCTGCCCTCTCCCGAGAAACTCCAGTAGGAACAAAGGCCGGAAAAGGAATTTCAGAGACCGTAAGCCACTCCTGACTCTCCCCATCGACAGCCGCCCTAGCAACAGGCGCTTATCTAGCCAGAAGCTCCTCCATGTGGGGCAGTTTGGGCAAACCCTGTACAAGCCAAGGTGAACAGAGGAGGCATGGGAATATGTTGCTAGAGCCTGTGTGTTGCTTGTGCCCATGTGGCTGAGCACACGTGGTACCGAACACATATGTCGCCTGCATCTCCCCATGAAATGTGTCCTGGGTTTCTCTGCGTCTTTGGAGAAGCCCGTGTTCTCTCTTGGGTGCGTTACTCTCTCACTTTCTCTCCCTGCTTCCCTTTCTCAAAGCCTCCAGATAAATTTTGTTAATTCACTGCTCATCTCCTGAAGTTCTTTGCTGTAATATAGGACAAGAACCCGGAAGTAAGGCCTAGGGCAATTTCCCATAAAGAGAAGATCCTCATTCTTCTTTTTTTTTAATTTTATTTTATTATTCCCCCCCCAAATATTATTACACCATTTTAGACATACAATTGAAAGATGCTCATGTAGAATTTTGGTTCCACAGTATTCCAACACGCATCCCTCCACCCAAACCCATCTCCCATCACCAATGTCCCCACCTCCCTCCCCCCTCCCGCACCTCAACTACTTGGCGGGTTCTGTATGTCATTTCTTTCCTCTTTATATCTCCTTCCCACCAAACTTTCCTGCTCTTCGTGGAATGCAGTGCATTAAAAGACATTACTGTTTCACTATTTTAGTGGACCAGCGGCCACTTTGCGGCCGCAAGACCTGGGCTCAAACTGGTTTTGCTCTGTTAATCTGGTCGTGAGGCAGTTTCCCCAGCGTCCGGACAGCGAAAATGGTGGCTAGTGTGATGGGCAAGTCTCATCCGGCTGCTTCCGGGACCCCCAGAGGCGATGGGCCTACTCCCAAAACCCATCTGCCCTCCTCGGGGCCCCATAGTCAGCTGGGCCCGGCGCAAGCTGAGTTCCAGCCTCCCCAGCCACTTGTAAGGCTCTCGAAGATCCTCATTCTAGCCTGAGTCCACAACCATGGAACCTGGTGTTGAGGATTAACTCTCATGCTGACATCGAGTGATGTCAGGTGTGGCTTGATGACCACCTTGTGGGGCTGTCGGGGACTCTGGCCCACATCACCCAGGGGCTCATTGCACACTCTATCAGTCCTACCCTTCCCAGCTGGTCCTGGGGTGGCAGAGGTGAATTGGGAGACAGTGACCATCTCTCTTTTATATGCCTCACATAAGCCACAAGTGGGGCCCCACTGACTTCACCAGAAACAAATCATCATGAACTTTGTAAACCATGGGGACTGGAAGAGTCATTCTTTGACATGAAAATTTGAAAAGCTTCTAGCAGAAGAAATGAAAAGGGCTTTGGGGTGGGGGGCATTTAGATCACACCTGGCACCTGGCAGTGCTCAGAGCTTATTACTGGCTCTGCTCTCAGGGACCACTCCTGGTAGGGCTCCAGCTACCCTATGTGGTGTGGGGCATCGGAACTTGGGTCAGCCCTAAATAAGGCAAGTGCCTTCTCCACTGTTCTCTCCATGCGGGGTGGGGGTGATCCACTGGAGTCAGCCACATGCCAGGCAAGTCCCTTACCCCTGTACTATCTCCTCAGCACCCCAAGTAGCTATGTTATCTAATTAAGCAACATAACTTGGCCCCTTTGATTCGCGGGTCAGCATGAAAGTGACACAGCCCAAGAATGGGGTCTTTTGAACTAAATATCAGGTCCCCCATGATGTCAATATGCCATATAAGTTTAGGAGCTAATAAAAGAAGAAAAAGAAGGAAGAAATGAAAAGGAAGGAAGAATGAAAGAGAAAGAAAGAGGGAGGGAAGAAAAGAGGGAAAGAAGAAAGGAAAGGGAAGGAAGGAAAGGAAAGAAGGAAGAGAAGGAAGAGAAGGAAGGGGTCAGAGCAATGGTAGAACGGGAGAGCATTTGCCTTGCACAGGGGAGACCCAGGTTCGATCCCGGCATCCCATAAGGTCCCCGAGCACCGGCAGGTATAATTCTTGAGTGTAGAGCCAGGAGTAACCTCTGAGCATTGCCAGGTGTGACCCAAAAAAGCAAAACAAAACAAAACAAAAAACCTTAATCCAGGGGCTTGAAGAGATAGTACAGAGGACTTCTCCTTGCACATGGTCCAACCCCAGCCATCCCATATGGTCCCCAAGCACTGCCAGGAGTGATTCCTGGGTACAGAGCCAGGAGAAACCCCTGAGCATTGCTGGGTGTGGTTCAAAAACCTAAATAAGTAAATAAATGTGTTATAATATTGTCCCAGACCATAACTGAAAAAGCCCCATAAAACAAAAAAACTTGCTTCTTAATGGAATGAGAGAATGTAATCAAGGCTGGAAGGAGAATGCACAGTACACAGGGTTCCACTGATGTTTCTCGGAGAAGCCATTCTGGGTGCCGCAGCAGACTCAAGAGGAAACAGTAAGACTAAACACGTAATTCCTACCTCTGACCAACGGCCAGCTTTGTAAGAGACATAGCCTGATACTAGGAACACCAGGAACACTGTCACGTACAAATTCATTGCTTTTCAGTTTCCTGGGAAGTAATCTGTAATTCCCTTAACTAAGTTCCTGCACGCTCAAGTACAGATGTCAGAACTCTGCGTATCCCTCCCTCTCTTTGTACATGTCCTACATGATAGTGCTCAAGCTCTAGCCACTGGCAGGGAAAACTCCGGGTTCTGCAGGGCCTGTGTACAATATTTGTACATTGCCATGGATACAGTATCACAAGCAGACGCCAGCGGCATGAACAGGATGTAGGGGGTTAGGACAGCTAATAGTGATGGAAACTATTCGCACCCTTAATGCATTATTCTTGGACAATGCTTGTAAAATGCTTTTTGATGAGGCATGTAGCTGAGGACATTGCTTTGGACATTTCAACACTATCGACAGGCAGCTTGGTAAAACAGTGCAGAGGCAAGATTTATGGTGGAACATTGGTTTTCTTCACTTCTCCCAACACACAGCAAGGAGTGGCCTCTATGAAGATACACCAGTGTTTCTAATTACAGGCAAGCCAGGCCAGAGGCCAAGTCACTTCTTGTCCTGAGCACTTCAATGCAAGTCTAGCCACGGAGCAAGGTTCAGATAGATTTTTTCTGTCCCAGAGGACCTCTGAGTGTGGCCTGACACAGCCGGGCAGAGCAGGGCGCTGCCGGGCCGGAAGTCCTCACTGCACCTAGCAGGAAGTGCTCCAGCCCCCAGCCCTGTCCAGATGACTGGGTGTGGGGCCTATTTTTCAGAAAAGCTAGATTTTTGGAAGCGTCCCAAATGAGCTATGCTGGTTGGCCTGAAATTTCTTCTTGTACCGTGACCTTCCTTATTCTCAAGCCACAGCAATCCCAGTTCACTCACATTTTCCTAGAGACAGATTCTCCCCTCCAAGGAAGCTACAACGGGCAACTTGGGTAAGGCAGGGCTGTTGGCAAACTGCCAAGAAATAAATGAAAATCAGATTCTTGTTAAACTCACAAGATCCTCCTACTCCTCCTGAGGCCAAAGTTGAGTTCCGAAGAACATATTGCAACACAAACAGATTCTATTTATGTGTGTGTGATTCAAGTTCAACAAAGGCTCTGAGTGGCAACGGCAATGAGCATTTGGTAATGTGTTCACAGCAAACACTAGAACTCCTCCTGGGAGCGGAAGCTGGGGGCAACAGTGACAAAGGGGCTAAGCAAAACAAGACGGGAATAGACACAGAGACACCTGGAGATCATGAGTCTCATCCAAGTATTGGACAGGGGTTTCTTAGTTTTTGGGTTTTGGGGTGGTGCTTAGTGGCTACTTCCAGCGTGTGGGTCACTCTGGTGGTGTTGGGGAACCATGTGGTGCCGGGCCACCAGCAAACACGGTGGCTCCTAAACATGCAGGGCCGTTAGGTGGCCCTAATGGTCAGCATTAGCCCCCTGAGCCCTCTCCCTGCCCTGGGGTGCCAGTACGGACACATCTGTCACTCACTGCCTGGAACTGTCTTCCTTTCCACCAAAGGGCAGAGGCCCTTTGCATCTTTATTGGAGACAACTGCAGAGGGGGATTTTTTTTTTTTCTTTTTGGGTCACACCTGGTAAGGCTGAGGAGTTACTCCTGGCTCTGTACTCAGGAATTACTACTACTGGCAGTGCTCGGAGGATCATATGGGATGCCGAGGATTGAACCCAGGTTGGCTGCTTGCCAGGCAAATGCCCTAACTGCTATGCTATGGCTCTGGCCCAAGAGGGGATATATTTATGTGCATTTTGTTTTGTTTGCAAGTTGCACACAGGATAAAAAAAAAGCCAGAAAATCATGGGGCTAGAGTGATAGCACAGCGGTAGGGCGTTTGCCTTGCATGAGGCCGACCCAGGTTCGATCCCCAGCATTCCATATGGTCCCCTGAGCACCGCCAGGAGTAATTCCTGAGCAAAGAGCCAGGGTAACCCCTGGAGCATTGCCAGGTATTACCCAAAAAATGAAAAAAAAAGCCAAAAAATTGTTAAGCCAGAAAAGTATTTGTGATGTAAAGGCAAATCTTACAAAAAGAAGATGGAGCTTTTCATGGAAAAGAGAACTTTTGTCTTTTCTCAAAAGAAAAAGCAGTCTTTTCCCTTGGTGCTCTTAGTGTATGTCTTGAGAAAGCAAATTCATGAGTGTATCATGTAATCTAATTACATGAGAGTGAGCTCATGCTGCTGGCTGGGAGTCGGCTCTAAGGGTCTGAACACACGCTTCACATGTGGGAGACCCAGGTTTGATTCCTGCCACCACACGGTCATGCAGCATTACTGGGTATGTTGGGTCAGGTGTGGCAGCCCCGTGTGTGTGTGTGTGTGTGTGTGTGTGTGTGTACACATATATGACTAACACTGTCCTTTGGCAGCACCGGAGATTGTCCCTAGGATAGCATGTCTGGGAGACAGGATGTGCTGTGCCGAATCCACCTTCCTGGCCTTGAATAGTTTTCCTATTGATTAATGGATTGATTTTTCTTTCCCTGTAGTATGCATATAAACCCTATATAAAGCCAAACGTGCTACTGACACTGGGATATTTTTCTTTTTTTTTTGTTTGTTTGTTTTGGGCCATCCATGGCAGCGCTCAGAGCTTACACTTGGCTCTGAACTCAGGAATTGCTCCTGGCAAGGCTCTGTGGACCATCTAGAGTGCTGGGGATCAAATTGGGCCAGCCACATGCAAGGCAAGGGCCCTGCTCACTATCTTGTCTCTCCAGCCTTGGGAATTTTTTTTTTTTTTGCTTTTTGGGTCACACCCATATTTTTTCTTTAATTTGAGGGCACCGTCCCTAAGGCCAAAGGAAGACAGAACTACTCTCTCCTTGCCCTTGGGCCTGCATCCCAAGTCTCTGGCTCCACGTTATAATGGAAAACTTCACTTTCCTTGGCCATTACCTTAGTGATTCAAGCAGATGCGTTCCTGGCCTCCAGCGTCATTGAGGAGGAACCAGGAAAAAACGGAGTTATCTGGGCTGGGCCTGCACCTCGAGCTTACTTCTCTTTTCATTCATTCATTCATTCATTCATTCATTCATTCATTCATTCATTCATTCATTCATTCATTCATTCATTCGTTTGTTCATTCATTCATTTGCTTTTTTGGGTCACACAGAGCAATGCTTAGGGGCTACTCCTGGCTCTCCACTCAGGAATTACTCCTGGCAGTGCTCGGGGACCATATGGGATGCTGGGGATCAAACCCAGGTCGGCCGCAAGGCAAACGCCCTCCCACTGTGTCATCACTCTGGGCCCCGATTTCATCTTTTTTTACCAGTTTCTCTCTCTCTCTCTCTCTCTCTCTCTCTCTCTCTCTCTCTTTTTTTTGATTTGGGGCCACACCCAGCAATACTCAGGGGTTACTCCTGTCTCCGCTCTCAGAAATGACTCTTGGTGGTGCTCAGGGGATCATATGAAATGACCGGGTTGAACCCAGATAGGCCTTGTGCAAAGAAAGCATTGTACTATGACGCCAGCCCTGAGCGTGCACAATTTTTCTTAGGATGGTGCTCTCTGTGGGGAGGGGGTACATCACACATCAGATTGTGGCCACCATACTCAGCCAAGGTGCTCACTGAGGGATGTACTTCTCATTTTGAAGTGCTCAGGGAACCTGGGGTCACTTGTGACATCACTCAGCCATCCAGACTGGACGTTTTAATGCAAGATCATATCCAAATGGGTTGGGAATTGAACTGTGGGTCCCTGCGCGTGCCAGGCTTGTAGCCTCGAGCCCTGAGCTGTTCCCTGCTTGAGGTGGCTCTCTCCCAGCTGTGGCGCTCGCACACTGCCTAACAGGAGAGAAAAGAAATGAAGGACACTGTCCCCCTCCCCACCAGCCACAGCCTTTCAGCCTTCAGAAAGCCACGGGCAGCCCTGGGAGCTGCTCAGAGCAGGGGAGCCCCAGGAAGAGCGTGGAAGCAGGGAGCCCCAGGAAGAGCGTGAAACGTGGAGAACTAGTGTCATTCTCCCTCTTTGTGGACAGCACAGCATCTTTGCCCCGTGCCCTGGGCGTTTTCCCCATGGCGCCCATGTTCTTTGTTCCTCGTTCTGTCTGGTTTATCTACCCAGCCTGACAAAGTCCTGATGCGGCAAAGGTGCCCAACCAGTGCAGTCAAGGAACCAGAACCAGGCCTGCCGCTGCCGCTGCTTCCGCTGGTCTGAGGGGTCCCTCTTGCTCCATGCTCCGATTGCCCAGTGACTTCTGCTTGCTGCTTCTGTGAGTGCGTGCCTGCCTCTATCCACTGGTCCTTGCCCTGCTTCTTAGGAGTTGGTTCAAGTTATGACAACTCTGGACTCACGAACAGGTCATACGTTTTAGTTGTGATGTTTTCACACATGCCCACCAGGGGTCGCACTTTAGCTGCGCGCAAACACGTTCTGGTTGGGTCACTTCTGGATCACTGTGGAGCTCTCCAGGGGGTCACTTTCTGGCTATGGTATGGCTAGAAATTGCTTGTGGATCAGGGATTGCAGACAGCACACTTGCCAGGCTCTTGTTTGGCGCACGTGGCGGCTCTGGGAATTGAGCTTGCAATCTCACATTCTGAGCAGGTGGGCTGTTCCCCCAGGTGGCTCATCTTTGTTTTTGTTGGGTTTTGAGCTATACCTGGCTTTTTCAAGCTCTGTGTTCTGCTGGAGGTGCTGGGGTTTGAGTCCATGCCCCTGCATCTAAAGCCCGCGCTCGGTCTGTTGAACTCTCTTCCCTCTTCTTTGTATTCTTCATTGTTACCTGCAGAATACTATTCCCTTAATTATAGCAGCCACAGCGTCTCTCTCCAGGCATTAGCTGATAGGCCTTTGTTTTTTTTTTTTTTTTTTTTTTTACTGTATGAAAGACACAATTATGAACATCTTTTAATTGTATATCTCACTTGATCACTTGATCACTTGAATCCCGTTATTCATCGATTTGCTCGGAGCGGCGCCACTGTAGCCCAATGGCATCTGGTTGATTCAGGAATATGAAGAGCCTCAAACCGTTCCTTCAGGGTCTTTACAAGGAAGTCTGACTATCTTGTAGGTGGGCAGACACGTGATCTTTTGACATCCCGTGGGATCCAGTAGGTAACGGCTCTAGTCCAGAGGTTGTCTCCAAATTGCATTACATGTCCAGCCCATCTGATTTTCGATGCCTTGGCAAATGAGACAGCGTCCCTGATTCTGGAATAGCGACAGAGGTCAGAACTCCGATTCCTTCTCTCACTTGAGTGAGGCGTGATATTCCAAGCATAGCTCTTTCGATTCCTCTCTGGGAGACCCGAATAGCATTCTCATCCTGCTTTTCGTAGGGCCCAGGTCTCTGAGGTGTATGTTAACGCAGGGAGAATGGTGGAGTTGAAGAGATGTGCCCGGAGCCGGAGGTTCTTTGTCCTTTTAGCTATTTCTTCGATGCCTTTGAAGGCATTCCATGTCGCTCTCTTCCTCCTGCGCAGCTCAGGTTTTAGGTCGTTCATCATGTTCACTTCTCGACCTAGGTACACATAACTGCTGCATTCAGAGATGTTTGTTCCATTGAGAGTGAATGGGGCCTCAGGAACTAGTTCATTTTTCATGAACATAGTTTTCTTCAGATTCAGCTGTAGACCTATCTTTCCACATTGTTGGTCAAAGTCAGCCAGCATTTGTGCCGCTTGGCTAATGTTTGGTGTTATTAGAATGATGTCATCAGCGAAGCGGAGGTGGTGTAGTTGCCGACCATCTATCTTTACTCCCATTCCTTAACATTTTAAGGAATTGATGTTCTCGAGGGTGGCGCTGAAGAGTTTTGGTGAAATGGTATCACCCTGTCGAACCCCTCTTTTCACATTAATGATCACTTCTTTGTAGAATGGTGAGAGCCTGGTGGTGAATCCGTAATACAGCTCACAAAGGATCTTGATGTATTGGTTTTGAACACCCTGTTTGGCTAGGGGCTTCAATGACTGCTTCAGTCTCCACAGAATCAAAGGCTTTCTTTAAATCAATGAACGTGAGACAGAGCGGCATCTTGTACTCCCTACAAACCTCAATGAGCTTGGTTACTGTATGGATATAGTTGATTGTGCTGAATCCTTTCCGGAAGCCTGCTTGCTCACATGGTTGTCCTTCATCTAGTGTTCTGCCAATCCTGTTCAGGATGACTTGTGTAAACAGCTTGTAGATGACGGACAACAGGCAGATAGGGCGATAGTTGCCGATGTTGTGAATGTCTCCCTTCTTGAACAGTAGAACTGTCCTGCTGGTTTTCCATTGGGAGGGTACCTTGCATTCGGACAGGTAGCGTGTGAAGAGCCGAGCTAGTGTATTGATGAGTACTGACGGCAGATTCTTCAGGTGTTTGGGTCTGACTTTGTCTGGGCCTGGTGCTGTTCCCTTCTTTACTGACGAGATGGCATGTCGGATTTCAGAAGGGAGAACGTTGGGAATGACATATCCATCCTGTGGAATTTGGTATGTGGGCAGGTGGATGTGGCTATCAAAGAGATTTGAGTAGAAGTCCTGGATAATCTCCATTGCCTTTCTGGAAGATGTGATAGATCCATCAGGGCGTCGGAGGGCAGTCATCTTGGTCTTATAGTTGGTGAAGGACAGGCGGGTGGTGCTAATGCTTTTCCCGGCTTCTGCTGCATCTTCCAGTATTTCTGCTCTTCTGTGTTTGAGGTCTGCTTTTATCGCTTCTCTGTACTGTTTAGCAAGCTTGGACGTTAGCATTTGGTCTCCTGAGGCTCGCGCCTTGCCATGTTGGCGAATGAGCTCAAGAGTTTCTGAAGACAGGTGTCCTTTTGTGTCTTTCTCTCTCTCGGCATTCTTCACACAATCATGGAGGTGCTGAACCAGTCGGTTGTATTCTTCATCGATGTCGTCAATGATGGTATCTTCCCATGTTGCTGCAATGGTGCCAAAGAGTTCCCAGTTGGTGGTCATTCTGGGAGTTCTCTTAAACTTTGCAGCCTTTTCTCCCCCGTTGTGGAAAGTAGAATTTTGCAGAAAGGAGACGGTGGTCCGATCCTGTTTGGAATTTGGGGATGACAGCAACATCAGCCAGACAAAACCGTCGATTGAAGATGATGTGGTCAATTTCATTGTGGAACTGTCCACCAGGAGATTCCCATGTCCAACATTTCGCTTCAGCCTTCTGGAACTGTCAGTTCCCATGAATGGTCTTGGTGGACATGATGAACACAGATAGTCTCTCACCCTGTTCGGTACATTTTTTAAAAAATTGAATCTCCATAAATTGCAAAGTTATAGAAATACCTGATTGAGTTTCAGGCATACAATGTTCAACACCAATATTTTCAGTGCCCACTTCCCTCCACCAATGTCCCAGTTTTCCTCTCACCCCCAGCCTGCCTCTATGGTGGGCAATTCTTTCTTTTTTTCTTTTTTTTTTCAGTGTTTTTTTTTCTTTAAGTTTTTATTATACCACCATGAGACATACAATTACAAAGGTGTTCATAATTGGTTCTTGGTAATACGGTATTCCAGCACCCATGCCTCCACCAGTGCCCCGGCTGATGGGTCTTTGGGTTGAGTCCAAGAGCTGCTGTGAATCAAGCTGCTGTAAAGAGAGGAGTGGAAAATTCCTTCCAACTTCGTCTCCATGACCTTGGAATAAATGCTTTGGGCGGGGCTGCTGTTTCCACTTTTGCTGTTGCTGCAGTGTTGAGGGCAGGGGACTTATCTGGTAATGTGGGGTGCTGCTGAGCATACTCAGGACTTTCTAATGCAAAGTTCAAAGCCTGCCATCGAGCCCTCTCTCCAAGGGCCTCCATTTAGTTGCCTTAAGAGAGGAGGGGTTTCTTTTCTTTCTGCCTGCAAGAGGGTGTGGAAATGGAATAGAGAAGGCAATACCTTCAAGTATATACTTTTATAAATCTTGCCTTTATTGGGCACACCCCTGAAGGTGCTCAGAGGCTCTTCCAGGCTCTGTGCTCAGGGGTTACTCCTGGGACCTGGGATTCTACCACATGCAAGCAAACACCCCGCCCTGTTCTGTCTCTCTGGTCTCAATAATCTTGTCTCTTGAGTCTTGATGTCATTCCTGACTTCCAGAACAAAGACATAGTTGAGATGTAAGTCAGTGAATTTGGAGGGTGAGCTTTTACAGAGCTATAGATGACAGAGTAATGACAGTAAGGTCTCCTAGGGTCAATCAGGACATTGACCCTGTGCTGAAATGGGCCACTTTGTTAAGGTACCAGGGACCCCAATGGCCCTCCTGATATTGAACTATGCATGTGTGCATTTTTCATATTCTTGTACATATTTATTTATGTAATCAATTATGAAATTATATAATATAATCTAATAAATAAGTTCATAAATATTTACTTATAAATATTTTATTTGTAAATACTTTGATGAAATTCCTGACATCCAGATATTTTTATAAATATACCTTTATAGATTTATAAGTATAATTTATAACTAAACATATATAATTAAGTCATACATTAGTTATATAATGAAATATAAACTTAATGTATATGAATTGAATTATACATAATTAAATTGAAGCCACATGCCTCCGATTTTCTCCACCTTCTACCTCTAACTTTGCAATAGGGTTTTTACCAAATATGGCTAATTAAGCTAACTCTAGACCGTTGTTTCTCTAATAGCAAACATAGGGAGCTCAAAGATATGAGCTCAGAACTGGAATTCATCCCAAACACCAAAGATTAAAGTGAAATTATTTTGGGAAATGGTTCTCGTATACTAAATATACTAACACTTACAATTCTCTTGGCATTTGAAAATAATGAAAAGCTCTTTTCTGACATGAGGATTTAATTGACTGTTCCCATGAGGAGAAGGCTCAAAGAGTTGGAGCACATGCCTTGCGTGCTGGTGGCTGGAACTCATGATCCCCTGAGTCCCGCTGGGAGCAACCCCAAGCACTGAGCTGGGAGTGGCCCCTGAAGATCTGGTGTGGTTAATCTCAAAACCAAAAAACAAAATCCCAAGGAGCTAGTACAGAGGTTAAGGCACTTACCTTGGATGCAGCTGACTCTGGTTCAATCCTTGGAATCCCACCGGGTACCCTGAGCACTGCCAAGAGTGATCCCTCAGGATCAGAACCAGAACGCGGGAGCAAGCCAAGAGCACCACCACTGTGTGCTCCCACCCCCACACCGCCTACAAAAATATGGATAAAAATGCACACAAAAAGGGGATTGGAGAGAAAGAACAGTGGGGAGGGCACTTCCCTTGCATGTAACCAACCTAGGTTTCAGTCCCGGCATCCTATATGGTCCAGGGCGGACCACCAGGAGTGATTCCTGAGTGCAGAACCAGGAATAACTCCTGAGCATCTCCGAATAGGAACGCTATTCGGGTCTCCCAAAGAGGAATCGAAAGAGCTATGCTTGGAATATCACGCCTCAGTCAAGTGAGAGAAGGAATCCGGAGTTCCGACCTCCACCGCCGTTCCAGAATCAGGGACGCTGTCTCATTTGCCAAGTCATCGAAAATCAGATGGGCTGGACATGTAATGTGATTTGGAAACAACCGCTGTTCTAGATCCATTACCGACTGTATCCCACAGGATGTCAAAAGATCACGTGGCTGCCCACCTACAAGATGGTCTGACTTCTTCGTCAAGACCCTGAATGAATGCTTAAGCCTTGAGGCTCTTCGTATTCCTGAAGCAAGCAGATGCCATTGGGCTACACTGGCACGTGATAGGGTTAAATGGAAGTGTTACTGGAGCCTACTCGAGTAAATCGATGAATAACAGGATGTCAAGTGATCAAGTGATCAAGTGATCATCTCCGGATATGGCCCCAAACCAACATATTTTTAAATGGACACAAAGATCAATGGTATAAATTAAGACCCCAGAAATAAACCTACACCCACACAGACAACTAATTTACAACAAGGCACAGTGTCAGGGCTACAGTGGAGAAAGGGACGTATCTTCAGTCAATGCTTCTGGGGAAACTGGGTAACTACAGTGGGAAGAATGGACTAAACCACTGCCTCGGTCATATATAAAATATAATTTTTTTTACCAGTAACAATTATAGACCTCATTCTCATGACCTGATGGAATGGTTTGAGGCTCTTTATGTTCCTGGAGCAAGCAGGTGCCCCTGGGCTTTACTTGCATGAGACAGGACATATGGAGATGTTACTGGTGCCCGCTCGAGCAAATTGATGATGAACGGGAAGACAGTGATACAGTGATTTGTTTTTATATGGCCACACCCAGGGATGCACAGGGCTGACTCCTGGCTCTCAGGGTAACTTCTTTTTTTTTTAACATTTTATTATACCACCGTGAGATATACAATTACAACGTTGTTCACGCTTGGGGGGTTTCGGTCACACAGTGTTCCAGCACCCCGCCCTCCACCAGTGCCCCTCAGCCACCACCCATGTCCCCAATCCCCCCCCTCCCACATCCTGCCTAAATGGCAGGTTCTTTATCTCCTCTCCCTCTCCTCTCTCTCCTCCTTCTCCCACACATTGTGGGTTGCACTACGTACACTTAGAAGCCATCATTTGCATTTTTTGTCTGTATTTAATGCTCTTTTCTATGTTAGTATCAGAGCTTTAGACATTTATTCACACATGTTCTCAGGGTAACTTCTGAGAGAGTCTGGGGGACCACCTGAGGGGCCATCAAATGCTGACCCCCTTGAGGATGTTAAGAAACTAGGAGGGGTGTGAACCAACAGTATAGTGGTGACAAGCTGCAGGAGACCAGAGTGTGGCTGAGCTGAAGGGAAAACAGGAGAAAGGTTGTTTCTGAAGGAAAGCCCGCAGGGGGTCAAGGGTGTGGAGGGGGCGGGGCTGAGGGAGAAAAGGAATCAGAGAGGCGGGAAGATGAGGTGAGGATGATGAAGTTCTTACAGTTTGTTTTCTGACTGGCAACACATTTTCTTGCCCATAATCCCCATGTTTTAACTCTTTTGAAGGAGAAAAAAAAGGAAATGTAAGGCTGTGTGAGATTGTTTTTAACCTGCCAGTGTCCATTTTTTCTAGGTAGGATGCTCGGATGCACCTTTCGGCCGCCCCTGTCTGGGGCATCTTCTGGAGTCTCGCCTGCACAGTGTAGGGGTACCCAGGAAGGGAATTGCCATCAGTCCTGCGGTCCACAGCATGATTGTGTAGGCACAGAACACGTTTCTTCTCCTGTCTCTGCTGCAGCTTTCGTGAAACAATTGCACTGGTAACCGAATGCACTCTATAATTAACCCCCCAAAAGGTGCAGCTATTGTATTGATATTCTGAACTATCTAAGTAAATAAATTTACTTTATTTATTTATGTATTTATCTATTTATTTGTCTATTTATTTATTTATTTATTTATTTATTTACCTTTTTTGGGTCACACCTGGCGATACTCAGGGTTACTCCTGACTCTGAGCTGAGGAATTACAACTGGCGGTGCTCAGGGGACCATATGGTATGCCGGAGAATCGAATCCAGGTAGGCTGTGTGCAAGACAAATGCCCTATCCGCTGTGCTATCACTCGGACCAATAAAATTTTTAAAAAAATTCAGGGTAGGGGCCGGAGCCATAGCCCAGCGGGTAGGGCGTTTGCCTTGCATGCGCCGCCTATGCTGGCCCGGGTTCGATCCCTGGCATCCCATATGGTCCCTCAGCACCGCCAGGAGTGATTCCTGAGTGCAGAGCCAGGAGTAACCCCTGAGCGTCCCCGGGTGTGACCCAAAAAAGAAAAAAAAAAAAAAAGAAAAAATTCAGGGTAAAGTCATTATGAGTTACAATAACAATAACCTAAATTAAATTTTAATGAAGTTAAAGATTTGTACTATTTAACATACAAATGGGCTACAGATCAACCAAGTGAGCCCAAAATGGCTGGACCACATTTCAAGACCCTTTTGGTCGGACCAAACGTCTCAATGGACATTCGGAACCACCCGACCCTACTCGTCTTTCGGAAGGTGGCGCTAACGCTCAGCTAGTGAATCCGCCGGACCTGCAGGCCGCGGCCTGCATCTGCGCATGCTCACTGGCCACGCTTGCTTTTGCGCCTCCTTGGAGGGACCAGGCTGGGAACATGCCACAGGGTCAGTTTGGAGCAGAATAAGCGCACAGATCACCGGGACCTCCGTGCGGCTCGTGGATGGGCTTCCTGATGGGGTGGCAATGCACTTAGTTAAGCTCCCTGTCCCCGTTAGGCCCTCCAGGAAAGACTTAGCACATCTAGTCACATTCCCCCATCAATTCGCTGAAATCTCTCCTGAAAACCCACACGGGCCTTCACGCTGATGTGTCCGTGTCTAAGTTCTTGCAGGTAATCCGATTCAGACTCTGAGAGGGGCTTGAAGTGACAGCGCATGGTCACTGAGTTATGGCTCAGCACCTCAGAGGTCTCTCTCCGGGCAGTGCGGGGCCGGCTCCACCCGATCCGCTAGCTGGTGCTGAGAGCTACAGCTCTGACTTTTGTTGAGGAAGGTGTCAGACTGTCCCTGGAGTGGACAGTGGAAGGCGTAAGGAAGGCTTTTAGTCTTCTCTGATTCTGATATCTCTCCTTTGTGACGGACAGAGTCTACTGGGACTCAGCATCTATGGAAAGTGCCGTGCCACCAGCCAAATAGAATCTGCCCAGATCCTCCTCTGCAGGCGATGAAAGTTAGCACCGAGGTCCTGACTTCCACTGGAAATACAGAGCAGCATCTAACCAACGAATTACCCAACGATTCTTTTCTTTTTAATTTTTTCCCTTTTTTATTGAAACACCGTGATTTTACAAAGTATAAAGGTTTTCGTAACACTGTTGATAGAAAGTTTCATACTTCAACACCACTCCCACCACCAGTGTGTTCCCACCACCAAAGACCCTCATTTCCCACCCACCCCAATCCCCATGCCTGCTCCCTCAGCTGGCACTGATTGTATTGACCTTTAAAGCACATACATGGCAATATTACTGATGAATCTATTTTCTTCCTTATTCTTGGTTATGGGAGATCTGGCTAAATTCTGTTCTTGAATTTACTTTCTGCATTTCTAGAATGTGATTGGTTCCACTAGTTTGATGTACCACACAGCCACTTGCAGATGCACAACTCTGGGAAAACTCTGGGAGAACCGGATGGCAGCTCTCTTCCATGTGTCTGAGTCTCTGCATGATGGTTGATAGCCCTGAGGCAGTTTGTGGGCGGGTACACCAGGCCTCACCCTGGTGAGGGAAAGGGGGACCCCAGTTCCATCTCCATGAATGCCTGGTGATTTTCGCCTCAGAGAACTGCCTACCTGGGCTTGAACTCTGCTGTTCTGTTGTGTTGGGCTCTGGTGAGTCAGGCTTGAGATCAGCTTCTCTTTTATCACCCCACAATTCTGATGCTGTGGCCTGTGTCATGAATCAAGAGAAAGGGGAGGGGCTGGGAGAAGATTAAGAGTCTGATTCACCCCAAAAGGCATCTCTGCTTCAGCAGGGAATGGACACAGGGAGTGGCCTCAGTCTTCTCTCTCCCTTGAGCCTAGGAACAGAGTTTTATTTCCAGCAGCAATTAAACAACAAAAGTTCTTTATCTGTCTTGAGCCTAAGAGTGAGCAAAATCCAGGCCAGTAACAGCTTAGGGGAATTCAGAGCCTTGAAACCAGCTTTGCAAGACGCATGAAAGGCAGTGTTTTAGAAAGCATGTAAAGCGTTCTTTAAAAGGCAAGGCAAACTCTTCAGCACTTGGTGCTCATTCATGGCACTTATGGCTGCCCTCTATTAGGCTAAGAAGGGTTTGTTTGCTCCTAGCTTGCTAAGGGATTTTTATACATTTGCAATAACAAACTAATATTTAATTTATATAGAGTTTTATGTATCTGACCAGGTCATTTTTTCTACATCCATTTTTTTTCTAATTCTATAGCAAAGAATTATTATACTTCTTTACTCACTATTTATACATTAAACAGTATCAATAAGTTTTCAAACATAAAGCCAATATTTCCTTTCTTAGTACACATTTATGCTACTATGGACTTGTTCATGCTTTCTTCCCCTTAATTTTTTTTTCTTTTTTGTGTCACACCAGCAGTGTTCAGGGATGCTCCTGGCTCTGCACTCAGGAATTACTCCTGGCAGTGCTTGGGGAACCATATGGAATGCTGTGGACCAAAACCAGGTTGGGCACATGTAAAGTAAACACACTACCTGTGTGAAACATAAGAGTAACAATAGTGTAATTCCCAGTTCTGAAACAAAATTGGTTCTAAACATAATTCATTAAAGCAAATGATTAAATTTGAAAACCAAAAACAAAAGTTCAGGCTAGCTCTGAAGAAGGTGTGGGAGTTTAAGGCATTTCACTGAAAAGACTGATAAAACATCGCTCCATGAGGTTCAGTCTCTCTTGGTGTTGTGGGTATGTCTTATACACACCCCACAAAGTCACTTGGAATTAGTGTTAGGGACAAATGAGGAAAGAAAGACCAGAAAGCAGAGGGAGGGGCCAGATTTAATGCCCTTCCCTATAAGGGCATGTGTGCTCTGGTTTTTATTACTATTTATTCTTAACAAGTTACTACATTAATAATAATGCATGAGTATTTATTATTTAATTATACTTATAAAGGAGGTTTGGGATTCCTCCTGGCTGGTCCTTGAGAGAGCCAGATGAGACCTCTAGAGGGCCAGTGAAGGGCCCCAGTGCACTTGAACGTTTCCTTGGGAATTCATTCATTCAGAAGGCACCCATGTGGACACTTAGCATGACTCAGAGATAATACAGAGTTAACGCTGGGCATTGGATACAGGCAGTGAGTCAGACATTCACACAGCGGCCTCATCTGCCTACATCAGAGCGGAGGCCTAGTTCCATTCTCCCTATGGTACTGGGGGGTGTTGGAGGAGTCCCTTGTCTCCACAGCACAGGTGGGACAGCTCCCTGGCTGCTTCCCCACACTCCACATGTAAGTGAGGCACGTGCCCAGCCTCCAGCCCTCACTGTCCAGTTACTCAACTGCGGCTGCACAGGAAAAATGAGCCAGACAGAGAGAAGGGGCAGGGCAGGGATGGGCCACCTACCGGTCCTTGACTCAGTTACCCAATAGCTCCGAGCCTCAACTTTCTTTAATACTTCCAGGGACCTGCTGTGCCCAGGCTTCCTCTTTCAATGTTTTTCAAGTGTTCCCTTTAGAGGCCACTCTGTTCACCTGAAGCCAACACTGACCCGAGAGATCTGCCCAGAAGGGATGGTGTTAAAGACACCCCCAATGCCATCAAGAGAGGCCCCTTCCCACACCATGAAGAACTCAGGACTCAAGGGAAACCCTCATCCAGACCAGTGGCAACTTTTACCATCTCAAAGTGATTTGTGTTTGTGGGCTCTTGATATGACTGTGGACAAGAAAAAACATGTCATGGGCTGCTCTGCTATGAGGGAAACCAAAGAGGAAATTCATGGTCAGGAAAATATCCAATCCTTCTTGGCTGCTGTGTCTGACTCGGGCTTTTCAAAACATAACATGACATGGACAATGATAACAGCTCGTAAGCAAGGCAGGGCCTGAACATCAACAGGCTCCAGAGAAATTTTGTTTCTAGGGGCCATCCTCAGCTGTGCATGGCTCTGTGCTTGGGCCCGATATTGCTAGGGGGCCACTTGGTCCACCCCAGCTGTGCTCTGGGGACCATGCAGGGTTGGGATCAAAGTCAGGACCTCACACTTGCTTGGCATGTGCTTGACCAGTTGAGATACAGTCCCATCCCTGGGAAGAATTTTTTATAACATCTGCCCAACGTTACACAGAGGAGCTGTGCAGAAGAACAGGGTTCCCAGCAATGCGATGCCGGTGACCGGACCAAGACAACACAAAGGATGTCTGGCTTGATGAGGTGATGAGAGGTGCTTCCCCTAACAATGGGTTCAGTATTCACCACTCAGGATCCACGCAAGTTCACAGGCACTATTTATATTGTGTCAAATGTGACAAATGGTTATTGTCATTCCCTGTGTGTACCACTGAACTGTTGGTGTCTGTCTTATGATGCTTTTCCTGAGGGATTAGGTAATACACTGGGTAGGGCACTTGCCTTGCACATGGTCAACTTGGAGTTTGATCCTCTGTACCCCATAGGTCTGCCAAGCCCTGCCAGGAGTGAACCTTGAGCACAGAGCCAGGGTTAAGCCTCGAACACTGCTGAATGCCTAACCAAGATGTTTTTCCTGGGAACCAGGGAGAGAGCCCAAGGGTTGAAATTCATGTGTGAGGCCAAGGCTTTGAATCCCGGTGCCGCAGGGTCCCCTGAGCTGGATGGTAGCCCCAGAGGCGTCTGAGCATCACAGGGCCCGAGCCACACCTCATCACAGGGCCCTTGTTTGAATCACTGGGAGTGACTTCAGGGCCCCCAGTGATGCCTGGGATGCTCCCCATCAGCAAAAAGGTATTCTTTCCTCTGGTCACCGAGATTGCTTCTCAAACCTCACTGAGCCACTCCTGAGAACCACTGTCCTGTACTTTTCATACACAGCTCTGCATGTACATGTGTGATGACCCCTCATCACCCATCATCCATTGAAATAGCTCCACTTCGAATTCAGGTACTGCACCTGTCCTACCAGACATAAGGAACCTGCCTGCCTTCAATGTCTGAACTGAAGGTGGCAAATTCTCCAAGTCTGGTCTATGGTAAAGCGTTGCCTCGCTCCTGTAATTCCCTGAAAGCTCAGCTGTAAGTGGACCAAGAATGGATGTGCCAGTCCTCACTGCACACACCCCCACTCAAGGCGAAGGGCCCAAGGGAGCTTTGAGAGACCCTGTAGTCCGCTGTATGCTCCCAACCTAGCCGGCCAGCCACACAGGCCTGACTTTCACCCTGCAGAGGTCTCCAGAGGGACCCATCACTCCAGGCAGGCAGCACTGGGTTGAGCTTCACATAAACAAGTCTTTGAAGTTCCCACAGTGCTTTGCCTGAATGATTAACCAAGAATGTTAGAAACCAATGTCCTGAACTGAAAATGTTAGAAATGAACCAAATGTCTCCCGTGCTCTTGGCGTAGAATAAATCATGCATTCTTCCCTGTGAACGTCAAACTCTGCCAGCAGAGTCCAAACCTCTGAAGCCCCAACAGTCACTCAGAGGAATTTGTTGGCGGTTTGTGGGGTGGGCTCTGAATAAACTTTTTAGTAAAATTCTCTTGTATTAAATGTTTAATTCACAGCAGTAATTACTTCTGTTGAGAGTCATAATCAAGGCTTGTACCAATGTTTTATAATCAGAGTATGAATGGAAGAGCTCAAGGCACCAAAGCAGTAATATGAGCATTAAGAATGGCAAATAGATTCCAGTTGAAGCAAGCTTTAAGTCACACAGATGCTGTAAAGATATCTGACATGATGAATGGGCTTACCCCTTTATCCATCTACTATAGCTCTGGGCTGTGTTTTCCTGGGAGCTCAGAGCTGAGTCCTGATATAGCTGCTGCAGTTCAGATGTCTTCAAAAGAAGTTTCTGGGCCATAGATAGCACAGCAGTGAGGGTGCTTGTCTTGCATGCTGGGTCTACACAGATTCTCAACCTAGAGTGATTCCTGAGCCACACCTCATCAGGAGTGGCAGAGTTCAGGAGTAACCCCTCGAATATTACTGGGTGTGGCCCATTACTCCCCCTGCAGAAAAAAAACAGGTATGAAGTTTCTTTTCAATGAAGACATATAATGAAGCAAAAAGTTTTTATTGTGGAAAGGTACTATTTCTAGGAATGTAGCTTTCTTGCTCTTGGGGGGAAGGGAGAGAGTCCGAGAGAGAAGGGTGGGGAGGGAAAGAAATTCAAAGTGAAGGAAATTTATATCTTAAAGGAGGCAGAGACAACTCTAGAGTAAAGAGACTTTTTAAAAAGTAAAGGAATTAGACATCCCAATGTATATATACTCCAGAAAGAGTGTGTGGGTCTCCTTGAAAACGTTACGTTATGTTATACTATATTATATTGGTATAGTCTCCTGCCCCTTGAGGTGTTGCAGGTGTGGCTGAGGTGCCCAGCTGCACTGGCACACGGCAGGCAGGAGACAGGCTTGCTACAACAAGGGCTCTGCCCCCGTGGACCCTGGATGGTTGATGGTCTGACATAGAAAAGACTGGGCCCCTTGGGTGAACCCAGAACCACAGCAGAGCCTGGTAAGCTACCCGTGGTATATTCGATATGCCAAAAACAGTAACAATAATTGATCTAATTCCCAATGAATAGAGATGTTACTGGTGCCTGCTCGAGCAAATCAATGAACAACAGAAGACAAGTGACATGACAAGTGACAAGTGACAAGGTAAAGTCTCCATATTTTCCCCAAGTTTCCTCAGCATGGGTTGAGGGGGTTGTGGCTAGGGAGTTCTCAAGGACTTCTATCCTTTGTTGCTTTGGTTCCTTTGCTCACCTCAGCCTTATCAGGGCCTTGTTCAGGCCCCTCAGTTATCTCTGGACAGGGGTCTGGCTTTCTCTCTGGTTTTCTTTTCAAACTGGCAGCAAGATAATCCTTTGCAGGAGATAGCAGGACTCTAAATGTATCTTGCTTTTTAAGGCTTTTAGTCTCTTCAGACACTTCTCATTTACTTCACAGGTCCCCTAGCATAGGGGTTCCCATTTTTAATGCCAAGTGGCCTCCTGCCCATGCACCTACCATTAGTAAGCTTATACCCATCCTCTGCAACACCATTTTATCTACCAAAATGGAAAAATCTCTCAATAGTGATGAGCCATCAACTTTTTTTTTTTATTAAGTTAATAATTGGATTTTTATGTAACTGGAAAAATCCTGTAACAGGAGACAGGGATGGGCTTGTCACCTCACATCAAACCATCTGAGGGAAGAGGGGCCTGTCCAGGAAACGCTAACAGCCCAGAAGGCGAAGCCTGTGGCAGGGATGGAAACCCCCGAGGCTCTGCCCCACAACCCCTTCATGCTTCTGATTCTTGGCTGCATATGTGTTAAATCACTTGGTTTAATTTGGTTAAATCACTTGGTTAAAGGGAAGACTTCAAGATTCTTGAATCTCTGGTATTCAGATTCCGGCTACCAATCTGGGAACACAGGTGATTTTTTCTAATTGACAGGTTTTAATATGGTCTTTCTTCCTTTTTTAAGATCTCAGCTCAAGTTTAATAGATGTTACAAAAAAGTCAAAGGTGACATCTACTATACACATCAGCTAGCCTGCCCCAGGGTCTGCCCTCCCAGGCCAGAAAGACAGGCCTGTTCCCAACCCCCGAGAAAGGCTGTTCCCATCCCCTACTGCACCCGGCCAGGGAAGTCTCAGATCTCGCAACAAGAGGAACAAGAGGTTTATCTCTAATGACTATTTATGGTGTTGTGGACATATCACTGTATCACTGTCACTGTCTTCCCGTTCATCATCGATTTGCTCGAGCGGGCACCAGTAACATCTCCATATGTCCTATCTTTATGCAAGTAAAGCCCAGGGCACCTGCTTGCTCCAGGAACATAAAGAGCCTCAAACCATTCCATCAGGTCATGGAAATGAGGTCTATAATTGTTACTGGTATCTGGCATATCAAATACAACATGGGTAGCTTGCCTATAACATCTTATAAAACTGTCCTTGCTCTTCTGGACATCAGGCTTGATGGTGTCACCACTTAGGCTTCTAGCCAACAGGGTCCACTTCTCTGTGCCATGAGGCCTGAACTGGTGTTTGAGTCTCATTCACGGCGCCACCAACATGGGTCACTTAGAGTGACCTGCTAAAGGATACTTCTTACCATCTGTGATTAAAAGGCCTCTGAGTTAGATGTCTGTGTCAGCCTTTAAGGCGAAGATGTTTTCCAGTATCCAATGAGATGCAGGGTTCTGACCCTGGGAACACTCCCTGACTCCCAGCCCTCCTTTTGTCTGTTGGGACAGAAATGAGAATCCACAAGAAGCACTTGGCAGTTGAGTTTTTAAAATTCTTCTGCCCTATCATTGCAAGCCATGAACTCTGTCAAAAATGGAAGAAGAACAGGGCATACTTTTCTCTGGAATCAGGCAGGCTAACTCCAAACTTAGCATCTGGCATAACAGTTGTGGCTTTGAAGTTAGGTCAGGAGGTCAATTTCAGTATTTCCTAAAGGGGTTGGGGTATTTAGCAGTTCAACATGACGTCACCAACATTAGCCAGGAACATTCGGCCTCAATGTATTTTATAGATTTTTGTCAATGTATTTTTTTATAGATTCTGGTCTCATCTCAAGGTCTTCGGATCCACACTTTAAATGACTTTTGCATAAGGTGCGAGATAGGAATCTAGTTTTTAATTTTTTTTACATGTAGTCATCCAGTTATGCCAGCTGACATCACTAGACTGAAGCTTTAATTAGCAAATATAAAAGGTGTCTTGTCAAGATGGCAGCTTGCGCGCTGGGACTGAGGCTATGGGGGTGGGGAGAGAGGAACCTGGGAACACTGGTGGAGGGAAGTTGACACTGCGTGATGGGATCAGTGATGTAACATTGTATGTCAAAACCCAACTATTAATAATTTTGTAACTCATAGTGCTTTAATAAAATAAGTTTTTTGGGAAAAATGACAGCAAGAAAGAAGATGCCCCTTTTCTTTTCATTGTACTTATTTCTGTGAAGCAAGATAGTTCTTGTTTTGATTTGTTTGGGGCCGTCCTGGGTGGTGCTCAGGGATGACTCCTGGCTCTGTGCTCAGGGATCACTCCTGGCGGGATTCTGGAAACCATATTGGGTATCAGGAATCAATGTAAAATAAGTGCCCTACCTTCTTACTCTAGCTCTGGTGCCCAAAGCAAGCAAGATAGTTTTATTGAACAAAAAATTTACTTAGTCATGAGGGGATAGGAAAAGAACAACATGTTTAAGCGAAACATCTATTCTTTTTGCAAAACAATAGGAAAAAGCAAGCAAAGACATGTATTTAAGGGGCTTGAGAAAGCAAGTCTTTCATCTAAAAGAATTTTTTGCATTGTATTGTGCAATATATTACAGTCTTTGAGTCATAAAAGGAATATTACATGTTGGGTTCACCATTGGGCATCTATTACAGATTGATTTTGGATTTTCATGAGTCAGAGACATGTGATTAAAAAAAAACACTTAGGCCTTGAGCATCCGACAATAGTCACTATTTGGGTGTGGGGGCTGGAGATATAGTATAGAGTACAGAGGGTAAAGTCTGCACATGGCCTACATAGGTTCCATCCTATATTGTCCCCTGAGCACAACTGGGGTCAGAGCCAGGAATTACCCGAGCACACACAAGGTGAGGCCCAAAAATCAAAAAAAAACAAACAAAACCAGAAAACTGAAACATAAAATAAAAAGTCACCAGTTTTGTCACCAAAGATTTCTTTATGCTTCCAGTTTTTTTGAAGACTCAGCCCAACTTCCAACTCCTCTCTCACAGATCCGTCAACTGCTCACATGGCTCTTCATGACCTGTCAAATCCTGGGAGCCACAGGCCCAGGGCACACTTCAGCCGGCCGTGGTAGCTTGGCCCTGGGGTCATGGCACTGTGGGTCTACTCAGCTTCCAGAGAGCAGATCAAACACTCACCCCGGCCACGAGCCCCAACCTCGATTCCTGGGGTCCCTATCACCCTGGAATTACCCTGGGAGTATCCTGGAAAGGGCCAGAAGATAAGGATTTCATCTCCCCGAACAAAAGGGAACTGAGTCCAAAGCAAATTCGTACCCGACGACATTTTCACTCCACATTAATACTTGTGTTTATTGATGTAGGGGGCACACTGGATCAAACTCAGGACCCTGGGGCCTCCCAGGCATGTCTCATGCTCTCCCACTGAAACCACACCCCAGCCTATCACTTAGTGCAGAACAAGCAACACAGCTTGGAGCTGTTTGCTCCACCGCTCCCTGTGTGCAATGGTTCATCAGCCCTCACAGGTCTCCGCCAATGCCTCTTCCCTATGGAGAGCCTGGATCACTTCTGCGTAGTTAACAGACATAGCTCCCTTACTCCCGCTAATGGATTCTGGGGGAAAGGCAATGGTCAGAGAGAATTTTCTACCAATGGAAATGCCTGTCCCCAAAGTCAGCTCAAGCTCACAGTCGCCAGGGCGTCTTCTGTCTGGCTATCGATGAGAAGTTCAGTCTTGGACACTCGCTGTGGACCAGGTGAACCTGGGCAGCTCATGTCATTGATTTTTCTTATCGCCTGTGCTTCAGGAATGGTTTGTAAATGTCCTTTCCAAGAGCAAACATCTTGCAGAGGCCACCAGGAGGCCTTGCAGGTGGGAAAACGAAACAAAGATTTGTTGAATTCTGATGTTTCCCCCTGCAGTTGGTCTCCAAGGACAGAATGTCAAAGTGAGAACCTCCACCAAGGCCAGACCCACCCTGGAAGCGGAAAGCACCACCCCCAGAGGCTGTCTGTCGGAGGAGGCAGCTTGCTGCTTGGTGTTCAGGGGGGTTGCTTCATGGCTTTCCTGGGCCCTGATTGTGCTGAATGATTCTAATCGAAGGTTAGAGTCCACCTGCCAGGGGATTTCCCTGCTGACGTGCTGCTCAGGCAAATGGTTGTTGGGTTCAGTCTCAGGATCAACACGATTCTGCAATTATCTTTGTGGGTAAGTAGGGTTAGAAGACTTAATAGCTGTCCCTTTTATTGCCCCTATTTACCCTCTTCTTTAAACATTGTACATCAGACTAGAGAGACTGTCCAGCTTACTGATGGCTAGGTAGAACACCAAACAATTAAATCCGGTCACCAATACTTATTTCATGACAAACAGGAAAGTGAGGGCGGTCTGGTAAATCTTTGACTTGAAAATGAAATTCCGTATTATACCAAGTCATGTTATTTTTATGCCAAAATTATAATACAGTCAGAAAGCAATACGTAAAATTTTTTTGAAAAAAATGAGGGCCACCCCAGCAGTGTACATGGCTTGCTCCTGGTTCTTGTGCTCAAGAGCTCACTCCTGCTTGATTTATGACCATCAACAGTATAACAATGAGCTTATGAGATCAAAGTGCAAAGGCATTCCTGTGGAAACACCCAGACTGATCTTTTGTATACAAAACCCCAGAAAAAACATTTGTAAAAAATTGTATATCCTCCCACAAGCCACTGGGACTTGCTCTTCAAGCCCCCATTCTCCCTTGAACACAGATCTTACTGGCTTGCTCGCTTGCCTGCCTCTGATCCCCCCCTTGCTTATTTCTACTCTGGAGATGTTCTC